>JBBPLT010000187.1:0-47552 GCA_038089955.1 Strobilomyces dryophilus
TTGCTGTGGTGATCTGCAAAAATTCATGCCATCCAGCAAAACCCATTTTGAGGCTTGGATTCACAAGATTTTGATTTTTAGTTGCACAGATGATTCATTTCCACATCCTTGTTTGTGCACCTTGTTGCCAGCAACAACTACCTACAGACCCATCTGATTTTTCACATGACACTCAGGTGTTTCATTATTTCACCCTCTTCTCTTTTGCACAACCAGGTGATTTTGCATTACCCGCCCAACAATAGTATCATATCATCACCCACCAATGAAATTTCAACTATTCCTTGAATAACACAACAACTTTTCTTTCTTTCTTCAAATGTGGACAAGAGTGTAGATTGAACCATTAAAAACAAGCTTACACAATGACAGAAGGGAGAAGAGATGCTTTGAGGTCGGCGGAATGGAACCAATATGATGAGGTCGAAATCCATACGAAATGCGAAATTTCGTCATTGACACCCTGTCCGCTGCTCTTGTCACACTGATATGGTTTTCGTTGAATAGCATTCCATTCCCCCTTCCAATCTTCATTCTGACACCTCGCGAACCATACTATGGACCTGTAGAACGTCCACAAAGCGAACCGTAATCAAATACGCACGAGATCGCTTTGGATCTGGCTCGGGATGTCTGTACCTGACCTATTTCCATTGCTCGTCGAGTACATTTCTACCACACCTTACACGACACAGTTTATGGAGTTGTGAGCTGTGGATGCAACTTCGTTTGGTGGTTGACTATGCATTTGATGGGTGATGATAGTGTGTTCAACTTGAACATGCATCAATCATTATGTAAATCAACTGCACAATCTCGTCGGCTTCCCGCCTGTTCGCCGCGTTAGTTGAGCATTACGATGAGTTTCCCTTGGTTCAGGTTGACGCTCGTGGCCGGTGGTCGTACGTCTGTTCAGCTCTCAGACCGCCGTTACTTACGTCCTCGTTGCGCTTGTTATACGACCGTCACCGAATGGAAAGTGATGGGCATGGGATATCTCCTTATGCGTGGTTCGTCTGTTCCACCAGATCTCACAGCGCGTCTTTTTACCGAATCTTGCCTTCATTGTTCCATTTTTGCAGCTACCGTACCAACTCCGGAGCAAACATATGCTGTATGTAGGCGCCGCTACGTCTCGACCACCTCAGTACATACTTACATCGACGCATAGGCTCTGGCTCCTGATCTTCGGCGGAAGGTAGATGCGAGTCGAGCTGCCCGCCTGGCTCAAGAACACGCCCTGAAACAGCAGATTGAGACTCGGGTAAGTAATGTTGTCCTCTGCGGTCGTTCTATTCAGTGACCATCGCATCTAGGCGTGGGATCCACCAGCTGCACAACCTATACGGGTGGATTTACAAAAGTGAGAGCTGTAGCAACCGCGTCTCTAAGCTGGTCATTCGTTGGGGTATTTTCTTCATGTGTTGCGCGTCTCGCAATGTTCTATCTCTCGATTGTAGAAAAGAACGACTCTTACAGATTTCCTCTCGCAATACACTATTTACGCGCCCATCATAGTTCCGGGGTTGCGAACCACGTTTCAACAGCACGTTGACCAATCGTGGTGGGACGATGGCGTCGCGAACAGAAGTGACATCAAATAGCTGTGCACAAGAATGTGCAAACGCATAACTTGCCAGAGTGGGGAAAAATATAAAAACCTGAAAGCCTCCACGGGTGCATAGGAAGAGGGAGCCAGGCGAATTACAGTAAATCAGTCACGGCGATGGGTAATGTCATGCCAACAAAAGTAGAACACATCTTGAAACCGGGTTGGCTCTCATGAATCTAGCTATGGATCGGGTTGATTGTTGCAAACTGTTCATGCCTTCCGAATGGATGTACTTATGAATGTCTCTATCAGTGCGCACATTCAACCACGCGAGAGTACGAATAACATGAGTGTAATGAGCAGATCCGTCGAGTCGACTTGATGTCAAGGGTGTTCTGGAGTATACGTGTCAGACAACGAAGATGAGAGGGGGGTACATGATGTCATTATAGCTCCCGCAAAGCCCTCCGGCTGCTGGGTCTGTCCATGCATGGATATGCTGCACGGAGGGCTGGATTGTTCATCAATATTACAAGCATGGGCGGCACGCACTCCACCGTCACCAGCAGGTTCGGGAACTTGTGTCAAGTGTGTGGGTTGACCACTGGATCGTTTGGTACTGTAGAAAGTGTCGTTCGGGTCGTCAACGGCAGCCCCACGCGGAGAGGAAGACTTGGCTTGACCTGATACTGGCGTTGGTGTGCGACAGCGAGCTGAAGCGACGGCAGGTGGATCATCCGCTCGCAAGCCTTGCGGGGAAGAATGAGCCGCCGGAGGAGCGGGAAGATCAAACTCGGTGCTTCGTGGAGTAGGCTCAAGTACACCAGATGTCGCAGATGAATCCTCTGTGGTAGCTTGATTTGCTGAACCCTCGCGACGGGCTCTCTCTTCTTCCCTTCTTTGATGTGCTTCGTGTTCAAGAAGGGATAGACGCATGGCTTCCATGACCATGAGCTAGTGTGAGGTGAGTGTCAGTGAACAAGATGAAATGACATGAAATTACCTCTTCGAGGTCTTGACCACCTAAACCCATTTGGCCTAAGAGCTGGCTAAGATCGGTTTGACCGTTTGCCCGCGGACCACGACGCCGCCGACTGCCAGTCACGGGGCCACTATCACCATCTTGGCCATCTGCACCCTCTGCGGCAGGAAGGGTATGCACACGACCACTGGTAACGCCAACAGGTATGAGTCTGTCTCCAACCTGCCTCATTATGATTCTCCTGTTTGCACGGCGTGTCACTGCTGCACGGACGGCAGCGAGTTTGGCCTCCCAGTCGGGCCGGATATGATCTTTGAGAAATTACCAGGCGGGATGAGATGAGTGAAGGGAGAGCGGGGGATCGACCGACCGACTGTGACAACTTCAGGGCTGTCATGGCCGAAGCTCTTTCGACGGCGCTTGTGGATGTTGGAGGAAGTAGAGACGCCTTGCTGTGAGCGGAGGGGGTCAGCCCAAGGGGGAGGAGGCTAAAAGGGAAGAAAAGAAGTCAAAGAGAGAGGGAAGATGCATGGAAAGACCGACCATTCCGTCGCTACCGATGCCAGCACGCCACAGAGGAGGCGTGTAGACGATGCCAAAGTTGTCTTGCACACAGTAAGGACACGCAGCGGGTTCTGAAACTAGATGTGTCGCGGTAGGTTCAGTCCTCTTTATCTGCACGAAGCATTCAGTGCAGATTGCTTGGTCACAGCAACGGGAATGGTTGATGTTGGCAGGATAATACTATGGAAGGCGTCAGTGACGGAGGAAGAAGGGAGGAGATAACGAACAAGGAAGCAAATTGGACACTCGACGGCTCCCTTGTAGACGGCGGCCTCGTGGCAACGCGAGGAGTCCTTGAGGGAAGACGAGCGCTTCGGGGCAGGTGACGGTTTCGGATCAGGACGAGGAGCGGGGGCGTCGGATGCGGTGCTGTCGGAGTCGGGGAAATCTTTTCGGGCGGCGAGGATCTGCTCGTCGTCCCAGTCGTCACTGTAGTCCTCGAGGGGACGGTAGAAGGGAGCGAGCTTCCTGTCGACGATGAGCTGGGTGACGATGGGATGGTTCCAGTCTCTGGGGCCGGTGTAGACGCCCTGCGGGGAGAGGCTACCGTAGTCGACGGTGTCGTCGTGGTGGGGGCGTCCAGAAGACGAGCCGGTGTTGCCCATGTCTTGGGGGTGTCACGTCGGCGAGATGGCCCTCGATCGCAGCGGTCGTCGTCGTCGGTGATATGCTTGTGTCTCGTTGTTTGGCACTCGACCCCCCTCGACCCCCCGACGGGCCGAAACTGCCGGAAAGACACGTTAACGTTTGTTGGAAAAGACACGTCGACGTCGTCGGCCATGACCCTCTTCGACGCACCCTGGACGCTCTCCCCGAGCGAGATTCTCGAGCACTTTTCAGTCGACCCCGCCCTCGGCCTTTCCTCGGAGCGGGTTTCGAGCCATGTCCTTCTCTACGGCAAAAATGGTGCGTCCTTTTCCTCGTCTTTCGTCTCCTTGCCGTGACGGACGTCCCCCAAAGAGCTGCCGGACGAGCCCCCAACGCCCTTGTGGCAGCTCGTCCTCGATCAGTTCAAGGACCAGCTCGTCCTCATCCTCCTCGGCTCTGCCGTTGTCTCCTTCCTCCTTGCTCTATTCGAGGACGCCGCCGACTCCACGCCGTGGGGTGCCTTTGTCGAACCAGCGGTCATCCTTCTCATCCTCGTCGCCAATGCTGTCGTTGGCGTCGTCCAGGAAGCTAACGCCGAAAAGGCAATCGATGCAAGTCCTCTCTCCCCATGTCCCACAGCCTCCTCACCTTCCCACAGGCCCTCAAGGAGTATTCTCCTGACGAAGCAAATGTTTTCCGTTCTGGTCATATCACACGTATCCATGCTTCCGAGCTCGTCCCTGGTGACATTATATCGGTCGCCGTTGGAGACAAAGTACCTGCGGACTGCAGACTTCTCTCTATTTCGTCCAGCTGTTTCCGTGTAGACCAGGCTATCCTCACGGGTGAAAGCAGTAGCGTTAGCAAGTCCATCGACGTAGTCTCTGATTTAAAGGCTGTGAAGCAAGACATGTCTAACATGCTATTCTCTGTGCGCTCATATATCTGTCTTCGTCGTTCACCGCTCACCTTGCACTAGGGAACTACCGTGGTAAATGGGACAGCACGCGCTGTCGTCACATTCACTGGCAGCAAAACCGCAATTGGTCTTATTCACCACTCGATATCACAGCAGATAAGCGAGAAGACGCCGTTGAAGCGAAAGCTTGACGACTTTGGCGATATGTTGGCCAAAGTAATATCCGTAATATGCATTTTGGTTTGGCTTGTCAATTTTCGTCACTTTTGGGATCCTTCCCACCATGGTGTATTGAAAGGTGCAATCTATTACTTCAAGATCGCTGTCGCGCTGGCCGTGGCTGCTATTCCTGAAGGGCTCGCCGCCGTCATCACCGCTTGTCTGGCACTTGGCACCAAAAAGATGGCTCAGAAAAATGCCATCGTCCGAAACCTGCCTAGTGTCGAAACCCTCGGGTGCACCAACGTGATATGCTCTGACAAGACAGGCACACTGACCACCAATCAAATGAGTGTCTCCAAGGTACATCAGCGGCTGATCACCTTATGGTGGCTGACATTCAACTGATTAGTTCTTTGTAATCGACGCCCAATCAAAATCACCGAGGGAATATCAGGTCGAGGGAACCACTTACTCCCCACATGGCTGTGTCCAGTCCCTCGGGAACAATGGTTCAGATCTGAATCTTGACCCCATCCGCAGACTCGCAGAAATCTGTGCCGTGTGTAACGATGCAAAAGTGGTATATCAGGCAGTGCGTATCCCCTTGCTCGCGCAGATTCTGTCTTATATTGCTATCCAGGAGAAAGACACCTACAGCAACGTCGGAGAACCTACAGAGGCCGCACTCAAGGTCCTTGTCGAAAAGTTGGGCTGTCCGGACGCAGAAGTCACCAAGTCGCTGGCGTCCATGACATGTGCGACTCGAGCAAGTGCCATCAGCGAGTATTATGAACGCGTTATCCCCCGCTTGTTAACATTTGAATTTTCTCGGGACCGCAAGATGATGTCAGTTCTGGCCCGTCTTAATGGCACCGGTGCCCTGTTCGTAAAAGGAGCCCCGGAGTCCGTGCTTGAACGCTGCACATCTGTCATGGTACACGGCAAGATCATCCCCATGACATCGGAGCTGAGGAATACCATCATCGGGCAAACATCTTCTTATGCTTCAAAGGGTTTACGGACGCTTGCCATGGCCTATGTTGACGCGAAGGACACCGATGCCACACATTATCTTAGTCAGAACACCCAAGACTATGCTCGCTTCGAGCAGAACCTCGTGTTTGTTTCTCTCGTTGGCATGCTCGATCCCCCACGCCCCGAGGTCCGCCTGGCTGTCGAGAATTGCAAAGCTGCGGGGATCCGCGTAATCTGCATCACGGGTGATAATAAAGGTACCGCTGAGGCGATATGCCGTCAGATTGGGATATTTGGTGAGGATGAAGACTTGACGGACAAGAGCTACACGGGGCGAGAACTCGACGCACTTAACCGCGAGGAAAAACTGCAAGCCGTGCAGCGCGCAGGCTTGTTTAGCAGGACGGAACCCGGACACAAGAGTCAATTGGTCGATCTACTCCAAGGACTGGGGATGGTCGTCGCTATGGTATGGTATCTACTGTCGGTGTCTTGGTCTGCTTTCTTACGAATCTTTAGACTGGTGACGGCGTCAACGATGCACCGGCTTTGAAAAAGGCAGACATCGGTGTTGCGATGGGCAGTGGCACCGATGTTGCGAAGCTGGCGGCAGACATGGTTCTCGCGGACTCGAATTTCACGACGATAGAGCAAGCCGTGGAAGAAGGCAGATTGATATATAACAACACCAAACAATTCATTCGATACCTTATTTCTTCCAATATCGGCGAGGTCGTCAGGTGAGGGTCACCTCTGGCTAGCATCATCTGAGTTACCGCTTACTTGGCCCCCCAGCATCTTTTTGACTGTCATATTGGGCATGCCGGAGGCACTGATTCCTGTTCAGTTGCTCTGGGTCAACCTCGTTACAGATAGTCTGCCAGCCACTGCCCTCGGATTCAATCCCGCCGACCACTCCATCATGCGTGTACCCCCACGAAACGCCAGGGAACCCCTTGTGGGCAAGTGGCTTTTCTTCAGATACCTGCTCATCGGGCTTTATGTCGGCTGCGCCACGGTGTTTGGATATGCCTGGTGGTTCGTTTATTACTCTGGAGGCCCGCAAATAACGTTCCATCAACTCGTGAGTGGATCGAGTCCGTTGTTGAATTCTTGATTGGACTGGTGCTAGACTCATTTCCACCAATGCACGATGATGTTTCCCGAGATTGGATGCGAGATGTTCACGAATGAGATGGCACGACGCGCTACGACGATGAGTCTTTCTGTTCTCGTCACAGTGGAGATGTTCAATGCTATGAACTCACTTTCGGAGAACGAGAGCTTGCTCCGTCTACCGGCCTGGAAGAACCCGTGGCTCGTAGCTGCCGTTATGTTGAGCATGGCGCTGCACATAGGTATTCTGTACATCCCGTTCTTCAGGTCGCTCTTCGCAATAGCGCCTCTGAACTGGCTGGAGTGGAAGGCGGTGCTGTGTCTGAGCGCGCCGGTCTTGGTGATTGACGAAATTCTCAAGCTCATAACGGTGAGCATTCTATGGTCGTCCCATGGATTTGGGTGGGCTAAAGCCATTGTGGGCCAGATTACGGTGATTCAGCCGCTCCGGAGGTGAGGATGACGCGTGACGGGGGAGTGGCATTGACAGGCGTGTCTCATTGTCTTTCAAGTTGTCTTTGTCGCTAGTAATGTGACACATGAATATCAAATCCCACCTTACGTCCTGCTTGAGTAAGCCGGTTGATGTCCGCACCCGCAAATTGCTGGCCGCCCTTCTTTCTTCCACCACCCATTCTTGTGTCTAATTTTCTCCTCCAACTCCAAGTCACTCCTTCTCCGCCTCCATGCGTTTCCTCGCCAATTTTGCGTTGGCCCTCTGTCTCGCTGTCTCCTTCGTTGCACCTTCTCTAGGCCACGCACACGAGGCCAGGCGTCACAATGTCCACCGACACGTTGAACTTGCCCGGCGCGACCCCGGCGAGATCCACCTCCATAAGCGTTATGACGGCGCCCGCTTCACCTATTATGCTGTCGGACTGGGCGCTTGCGGCGGGACCAACGTACCAAGCGATTTCGTGCGTGTTTGGCGCCGCCGTGTCTTGGTCTCTGCTCACCTTTGTGCGCAGGTCGTCGCTCTCGATGCAGCGGTAATCCTGCCTTGTTATTCGTGAAGGATCGACTGATCTGTATAATTTAGCAATTTTACACGGGTTCATATTGCTACCAGATGATCTCCATCACTGTCGGAGGAAAGTCCACGCAAGCCCAGATCGTGGATGCGGTGTGTGCTCATTCACACGTCGTTTTTATACGCACTGAGTGTGTTTAATTGCAGTGCCCAGGTTGTCCGCCGGACGGCCTCGATATGTCGGAAGGACTTTTTCAGTTCTTTGCTGATCTATCAGCCGGCGTCCTGACCGGCTCATGGAGCTTCGGTTCCGGCAGCCCCCCTCCTTCCTCTTCCTCCCCTCCCCCCTCCCCCTCTCCACCTATGACTGCCAATACGCCCACGACATCCTGGGTCCCATCGACTTCACAATCACCCCAAACAACCACGTCGACTCCGCCCACTACCACTTCATCGAGTATCAGCTCCGCTGCTCATGGGTCAAGCAACTCCAGTTTAGTGCCTACTGGGACGACCGCCAATCCTGTCGCCATGACTGCCGGAGCGGTACCAGGGGGGGCTGCTAACTCCTCCGTCCTGATGGACGTGAACTTGTCCATCGTGTATATCGGTCAATTCCTAGGTGCCTGCAGTGGTTTGCAGTGAACGGTAGAGCAAGTTCTTTGTCTCCCATTCCCTTGCCGTAATACCGCTTGAAGTGAAAGTGAAAGTGAGAGACCACATGCTTCATATCATAGATGGCCACCGTTATATTGTGAACACTGATGGACCCGAGTTTCTTCTAGTTCGAGTTATACCCCCATTTATTCTATCAGGTCTACCGCTGGGCCTTTCGAGATGACGGTGCCAGTTGGCGTTAGATATGTGCCACGATCTGTTCTGCGTTGGGATTATTATTATTATCGTTTGCAAGCCCCCAGGATGAAAGTGGCAGTGCTATCAGTTGGTCGTCGTCTAGCAACGAAATCTACTCATACCTGGTCCCTCAACAAGCACCATACCCATCCGCGTAGTCTGTTTTGTCCTCGACACTCGTTTGACAATAAACGGCAGCTATGGTCTTCAGGGCTTGGGCGTATCTTACCTTCCTCGCCCTTTTCATTCCTTTCGTTACAGCTGGTCACCGGGGCAGGCGCCACCAAGAGGTAGCCCACCGGGCCCGAGGCGATATCGACATCCACAGGCGCCAATTTAATTCCATGGTACGATTCACGTTTTATGCTGTTGGACTGTAGGTTGTTCATGCGTGTGCATGAAATCGAGCGCTCATTTACCTTCCAATCTGAAGGGGTGCCTGTGGTCAATGGAATAATGCGAACGATTTCGTGAGTTTCGCCTGAGCAAGAACGTCGTAGCAATTATTCAAGGTCGTCGTAGATCGTGGCGCTGAGCGCTTTAGATTTCGGAAGTGGATACCCAGGTCCTAATTGTCTCAGACCCATCACCATCCAGTATGGCACAAAGACCGCTAAGGCTATTATCATGGACAGGGTTGGTCATCCAGGTACTAGTCCCGTTGGAAAAGCTCATCTTACCTCCTGCACGACTAGTGTGAGGCATGCCCTGAGGGTGGCCTGGACTTTTCCCAAGGTCTATTCTCCTACTTCGCCGATTTGTCGCAAGGTGTGTTATACGGTAACTGGTGGTACAACGACGGTGGAGATGGAGGCCAAACGACGTCTTCACCTGTTACCTCCTCTACGCCAGACTACACTCCCCCACTGACATCGACGACATCGAACACTCCTGACTATACTCCCTCCTCTTCTCCTTCTCCTTCTCCTTCTCCTTCTCCTTCTCCCTCTCCCTCTCCCTCTCCCTCTCCCTCTCCCTCTCCCTCTCCCTCCCCCTCCCCCTCCCCCTCCCCCTCCCCCTCTCCCTCTCCCTCGAGTACCTCGACTTACACCACCACTTCGTCCACCACCACTTCGTCCAGTTCCTCTAGTTCCAGCTTACCTGCTCCTGGTATGAAGAATCACCAAATCATCCCTGTTATCAACGAGATCTTGGTCGAAATTGGTACTGCACTCTGTGCAGTGGAAGAAACCTAGAATATGGAATATGTAGCGGACTCGTTTTAGTTTCGGTGACCAGTGATTCCCCTGGCCATTTTTCCCTTTCTTCTATAAGTTCTTGCCTGGAGCTCGTCCCCAGATAAGTTGTATGGATTTCATCGGCACATAATGCCCCATACCTAGTTTGTCTTACACGATCCTTGTTTATTCAATGATGATATTCACCCGCTGACTGGACGTCCGACATTCAAGGTGTCGGACGCCGTTCCACACGACGCACGCACAGCCCGATGTGTCGGACTACTTACGCGATGTCTCCCATACTACATACTTATTGTTGTCCCTTCATTTTTCGCTTTCCCGTTTTGATAGTTAGCTTGTACCTACGAGTACTTAAACGTCCCGTTCGTAGTCGCCACCTCAGTCCGTCTGCCCCGCATACGACTGAGTATTCGTCATAGCCTTTTTACACAAGGTACGCAGACGACCCCCGAAGGTAATACTCGTACATGCAAGAGAGGAAGCGATGGGAAGAATATACGCGAAACGATGATCAGTAATATGTTGCTCTACCCACTGCAACGAGGCAGACTTGCCTTTTCTCTTTGCGAAACGCGTTCTTGCTGGGTTTCAGGATCTCACGAAGAGCCGATTGGCCCCTGTGGCGTGTAGTAATATATTCTTTGATGCTGACGTGGACTCTTGCTTTGAGCACCTTGCAGACGGGAGGGTATCTGGGAGGTCGGAGGCATTCGGGGGGCGAAGGCCAAGTTCGACTATGAGGGCGCGTAGCAAATCGAGTCCTGCGCCGTTTCCCTTGTCCAGGAGACGAAATGAAGCTTAGAAGCAATTCTGATCAGCACATCTGATAGGAGACCGAAGGGCACACTTGGAGATGAAAGCGGAGGCGTCCTCGAAGGACGCAGTAGAGGTGATAATGGACGACTGAGCACGACTCCTCGTTTCTCGGGAACGCTGCCCGTCTCGATGTCATCAGAGTCAGAGGGGTCAGACAGGGAGAGATGATCGACCGCGGAGGAGAGGTCTGATATGTCTGATATGGATGGAATGGAACTGGCGTTGATGAGAGGATGGCAGAGAAGGATATAATCGTCGTCGTCGTCGACGGTGCTTGTATGCGTGTGAACGTGCGAGACGTGTTATGTAATACGATTAGATGACCCTGTGCCCAACGTCGTCCTCGTCGTCCACGTCGTTCTCTCTTCCCTCCGTCGCCGTCGATCGTCTGTGATCTCAGAGACAAAACACACGTCAGCCATGGAGGTTCGTATGTGCTACTACTCTCTCAGGATCTCCCCCTACAGTCATTCCTCCAGGGCCTACTAGACTTCTCCAAGGAGTTTGATGTCTCACTCCTCGACAAGGTCGCAATGGCTTTTTACACGGGGCGTGGCCAGGAGGTGCGCGTCCGAAGTCATCTTCATCCCTTTCATCGCGCTCACCTGGCCCCAGCAACAAATGGCTCAGAAAGTCCTTACGCAGTTGGAGGAACATCCCGACGCGTGGACCAGAGTCCCGGAGATAATGGAGAGATCGTCCTTCCAAGAATCAAAGGTTTTCGCACGCCCCGATCCACACTACCCATCTCATCGTCTCCGTCCAGTACATTGGTCTTCAGATCCTCGAGAAGCTCATCACCACACGCTGGAAAACACTACCCGATGGCCAGCGGCAAGGTACTTATTGTTTTTCCTCACTTGACGCGCATCTCAGCCACGTTAGGTATCAGAAACTTTGTCGTCGGTATAACTGTCAAGATTGCTTCGGACGAGGTTGCGATGCGAAAGGAGAAGACCTTCGTCAACAAACTTAACTTAGCGCTGGTCCAGGTTAGACTGTCTTTCGCAGAGCGTTATTGCCGTTCATGTATCCCGCCGTCTCTAGATTCTGAAGCAAGAATGGCCGCATAATTGGCCAACATTTATCACAGAACTCGTCGAGTCTTCCAAAACCAATCTCTCGCTATGCGAGAACAACATGGTCATCTTACGTTTTCTATCTGAAGAAGTCTTTGACTATTCGGCGGAGCAAATGACTCAGACAAAGATCAAGAATCTAAAAAACCAGATGTGCGGAGAGTTTAGCGAGATCTTCAAACTCTGCTCTGAAGTCCTTGAGGAGGCACAGAAAACGAGTTTAATCAAAGCTACTCTGGAGACGCTCTTGAGATTCTTGAACTGGATACCTCTTGGTTATATCTTCGAGACCACCATAATCGATCTTTTACTCAACCGCGTAGGTGCCCGCCCTTTCATCTACTTTTCTACCGTACTTATGTCTACGCAGTTCCTTGAAGCCCCAGAATTCCGTAACGTGACACTGAAGTGTTTGGCTGAAATCGCCGGTCTTAACGTGGGGCCGGAGTACGATCCCAAATTTGTCATATTGTTCGCTATGGTCATGACTTCTATAAACCGTATGATCCCCCCTTCAACCAACATTGCTGCCGCCTATGCCTCTGCATCCGACTCTGGTCAAGAGCTCGTACTCAATCTCGCGCTATTTCTGGGCAATTTCCTATCCAACCACCTTCGAGCCGTCGAAACCGACGCAAATCGTGATGTGCTGCTCAATGCCCATCTCTATATGGTCAAAGTATCACAGGTTGATGAACGCGAGATATTCAAGATCACACTTGAATATTGGTCGAAGCTGGTGGCGGAGCTATACGATGAAATCCAGGCGCTGCCCATCGGGGACAGCGGTCTACTCATGGGTCTAAGTCTTGGGAATGGGACGGGCAACATGCTCAACGGGATGTCTCTGCGGAAGAACATATACAGTGATGTTCTGAGCAACTTACGTCTTGTTGTCATAGAGCGGATGGTCAAGCCAGAAGAGGTACGAACACTCGTTGTTTCTACCGCTCTCATCTGATGAGATTTTAGGTCCTCATCGTCGAAAATGACGAAGGTGAAATTGTCCGAGAGTTTATGAAGGAATTGGACACCATCGTTCTCTACAAGCAGATGCGTGAACTGCTCGTATATCTCACACATCTAGACGTCGTTGACACAGAGAATATCTTGACGGAGAAGTTAGCAAAGCAGGTTGACGGCTCAGAGTGGAGTTGGCAGAACCTGAACACGCTTTGTTGGGCCATTGGTAGCATCTCTGGTGCTATGAGTATGTTTCATCCTTCGCTCGGCTCTTCTTCGCTTTAACGAATATGTTCTAGACGAAGAGACCGAAAAGCGATTTCTTGTGACTGTGATCAAGGACCTGCTTGGATTGTGTGAGATCAAACGAGGGAAGGACAACAAGGCAGTCGTCGCGTCAGACATCATGTACATCGTCGGGCAGTATCCGCGGTTTCTCAAGGCCCACTGGAAATTTTTGAAGACTGTAGTCAACAAGCTGTTTGAATTCATGCATGAAACGCACGAAGGTATGTTCCGAGTACGAAACATAATGTTAAGCTGAGTTTGACTTGGCTCCCTACAGGCGTTCAAGACATGGCTTGTGATACTTTTATCAAGATTGCTCAGAAATGTCGACGACATTTTGTTATGCAACAGTCTGGGGAGCAAGAGCCATTCGTCGACGAAATATTACGGTTGTTGCACAGAATTACTGTTGACTTGTCCCCCCAACAAGTATACGATGTGCCTCAACTCATATCTCGTGAACTGACACGAACTCTTGCAAGGTACACACATTCTATGAAGCAGTCGGATACATGATTTCTGCTCAGCCGAATAAGCCACTGCAAGAGAAGCTAATCGCAAAGCTGATGGAGTTGCCCAACAACGCTGCAAGTATTCCTTCTTGTATCCTCCGTGTTTACTGCTGAGTCGAGTTTTAAAGTGGGATTCTTTGATGTCACAAGCTGCACAGAATATTGACGTCTTGAGCAACCTTGATAACATCAAAATCCTCTCGAACGTGTTGAAAACCAATGTTTCCGCGTGCACTTCCATTGGTAGCTTCTATTTACCACAAGTCGGTCGCGTTTTCCTGGATATGCTTGGCCTTTACAAGGCTGTCAGTGGCATCATCAGCGAGACCGTCGCGCGGGAAGGTCGGCATCGACATTCCAGTTGTGTTCGCCCTACTGACGCCTTCGACTAGGTGTTATCGCGACGAAGACTCCGAAAGTTCGCCAGCTGAGGACGGTAAAGAAGGAAATCCTGAAGCTAATGGAGACATACATCAAAAAGGCTGAAGACATGGACGCTGTCAACGCCAATTTTATGCCGCCGCTCCTGGATGCGATTCTTGGGGATTATAATCGCAATGTACCCACCGCGCGGGATGCTGAAGTTCTTAATGTGATGGCAACGATTACCGGTCGCCTTGGTGTAAGCCACTTTAGTTAACTAAAAGTTCAATTACTAAGTAAATGCGACTTTAGCCTCTCCTTACACCCCAAGTTCCTGCCATTCTGGATGCAGTATTTGAGCCCACACTCAACATGATCAATCAAGACTTCGCTGAATTCCCGGAACACCGTGTTGGCTTCTTTAAGTTACTAAGAGCTATCAATCTCAATTGTTTCCCCGGTAGGCGTGGCAGTAGCGTTACGTCCATCTTGTTTTTAAGACCTCCGCAACAGCTCTCCTCGGAATACCACCAAACCAATTCAAGCTATTCATGGACAGCATTATTTGGGCTATCAAGCATACCATGCGAGATATCGCGGACACGGGTCTAAACTGTATGTCGTCGCTCTTATTTTCAACCCTAATTGACAAAGTGGGGTAGTATGTCTCGAAGTAGTCAACAATTTTGTAGGCGCGGAACCAGCTGTTAGCAACGCCTTCTTCCAGCAGTACTTCCTGAGCATCTTGCAGGACATCTTCTTTGTCCTTACGGATGCCGATCACAAGAGTGGTTTCAAACTTCAGAGTCTTCTCCTTGCACGGCTGTTCCAACTTGTGGAGACAAACCAAATACAGTCTGCGCTATTCGATCCGGCACAAGTGGCGGATCCTAACATGTCCAACTCCCTGTTCCTCAAGGAGTATTGTGCAAATCTACTCAAGACAGCATTCCCCCATGTCCACAAGTAAGCCCATCGTTTGACGTGTCGTTCTCCGCTGACTAGGTTGCAATGCAGTGCTCAAGTCCAAGTATTCGTTACTGGACTAGGGGAGTTCCACAGTGACATCAACCGATTCAAGCTTGCACTGCGTGATTTCCTTATTCAACTCAAAGAATTCTCTTCTGGCGATAATGCTGAACTATATCTCGAGGAGAAGGAAGCTGAGGCACTGATGAAGGCTCAGGCCGAACGAGAACTTGCGATGCGTGTACCCGGCTTACTCAAACCATCGCAATTAGAAGACAAGGATGAGGATATTTCATAGAATTACATGCACACTGCCGTCATTGCCTTTCAGGCTTTTCCTCATCTCCCGCGTTCCTTTGTTTGTTTTCTCGACACGCAGGCATGCTTTCCCTGATTTTACTTGATGTTGAACTATCCTCACTTCATCAACTTCACTCTGCTATCGATATCTCTCAGCCTCACGTGTAATATATTGGTATAGGTTGTGGAAAGTCTCGAGTGACGTAGACTTGGGTGAAGCAAAAACCTAAGCGCTGCCGCGTCCTGCTTGACAAATACAGTCCTGGTCGTTCACCACCATGTTCAAAAAGTGGCTATCTTAACACACTAAGCTACGGAATGGATAGCTGACCACAGTTCCAGGTTCTCGCCGACCACCGATATAGCGAGCCAGACGCCCCCCAAATCCTCTGTGCAACGATCAATTCGTGCAGCGGTGCTTGCACAGTGGCGACTGCAACCTGAGATTCTCGAGCAGATATGGCCAAAGAAAGAGTCTTTGACGCATGTGAAATGGTCCGTATCTCTCTTCGATCTGAGTGACCACGACCATGAACCGCCCCAACAAGACAGTAGAGAACACGTCTCGATATATGCCCTCAATGGTGAACCACTGTTTTTTCAGCACTTCGATGGTCTATTCCACCCGACCCTTCGACTACTCCACAGGTGTCAGTTAGGTTTCTTTACTTGATGGGTCCCTATGATATGCACATTCCCGTAGATCCGTTCTTACTGCCGAAAGTCGGTGTAGACCGTGGTGCAATACGCTTCCTGCTCGCAGGGGCACATATGATGTGTCCCGGCCTTACGTCCGCTGGTGGTTATCTCCCTCCAGCGGAACAGGAGATACCCGCTAACTCGCTCGTCGCGGTACATGCGGAAGGAAAAGAACACGCGGCGGCAATCGGGATTACAAAGGTGGGTACGGAAGAGATGCGCAAGGTCAACAAAGGAGTGGGCGTAGAGATCGCAACGTATTTGGGAGATGACTTATGGGCGAATCAGACCCTTTAGAGCCTGGGATTCACGATGACTCCATAAATTTGATCTTGCACGCGCCTTCGTTGCCAGCGCGAGCCCTAGGACGTAGTATGCATTGTATCCATGATAAGTCCGTTCTGGTTCGGAGCATTTCCGCTTCTTCGAAAAGGATAACTTGCTCCGTTACTCGATTTGAGCGCGGCATCCGCTGTCAGCATCAGCGGGTCCTGAACTATACGGTCATGTAAGAATTTTCAGTTCCACAGCGCCGGGTTACTCACAATTTTTATCATGAACCCATTACGGACGCCGGTTATAGAGCGAGCTCATGCAGCATTCAGACGGCGATCCGTTTGCGTATGACTCATTCGTTCGAGTCAATCCACGCAAGAAGCGAAAAAAGAAGGGCAAGATAGACGCTATCTCCCTGTGCGACCGCCTGACACGCGTAAGGGAGGAGCTCGAAACTGATAGCAGCTGGTCGGTGGGCTGTGAAGGTACGTATTTCGGCTATTGAGTCCGTGACGCATTCTACTGAGATTTCTTCATCGACCAAAGAAATCGTTCGCAAGGTCATTGGCGAGGCGCGCATTGATCCTCGAAAAGTGCTGTGCCTTGGATTAGGAAGCCCATCTGCGTCTCGGGACGCCCGTGCGCAGCTTGCCTTTCTCGGTTATCTGTGTACGTCTTTGCATATCGTGCGTGAATCCAGAAGCCTCGACCGTGCTGATTGGCTTCACTGAGTAGCGTTGCAGGACTCCGCCGATGTTTCTGTGTACGATCCTGTGTTTACGGATGCAGACAAGGATCTGTTCCACACCTTGGGAATGCGGTGTCTTGATCACATCCAGGCAGACGGGTTCATCTCGGTCTCCGATTTCAAACTAGCTAACAGCAGGGTTTACAGGGAATGGAGCATACGTTGGACCGTCCCACGATGCTATACATGCCGCACTGCGACCTGAAGCTATATGAGATGGCCCTTCGCGCAAACTGGACCCTCGACGGGTTAAGTACACTGGTTTTTCTCGCGAACCGTTTCAGCGACTACGTTGACAAGTACGTTATATGCGGGACGCGCGCCGTCCGTCTGCTCATTCGGGGTTCCACAGTAACGCCGCTTCTAAGTTGGAAGTGGAATGTCCGTGTTTGGTGAGACTGGGTACGTGGTTAGGCTGTGACACTGTTTGGCGTCGACGTATTCGTGGCGTCTAGTGCCCTTCATAGCGTCTCGACCCCTTCCCACGTCAGACGCATTCCCATGCGCATTCAACAGCCTTTCGGTTCAGTTCTTCCGTAGGGCCCCGTTATCGTTGCAGAACGACACATTCTGGGAAATTCCGCCCTAAGAGGTGGAGTGATAACCCCCATACTAATCTGCAAAGCAGAGTACGTATACAGCGTGATCGTTTGACAATCGTCTCGTTGGTTGTTTGAATAGTTAGCCGATAGCCGAACCACCTTCCTAATCGAAATGTGAATTTCACTCGAATTTAGGCCTCCAGGGCTCTTTGATAGGCTAGGAGACGCTTTGATTTCGTGACGTCCTCAGTCCCAAAGATACAAAATAAACTAATAGCATATCAACAAGCAGCGATATTGACGGACCTAGAATTATACGAGAGACATAACACCACTAGCTAGCAATCTTCGTAAACATTATACGAATTGAAGTTGTCTTCAGGGAATGGGAGTGGGTCAAACTCGAAACGATCATGTACCGAACGTGTCATGCGGATGCATACGTCAGGTGGGGACCGCCGTTGTCTACATTCTCCTGAGAGGGGTGTTGCGAAAAAGGGGTCAGGGGACCGGCCCAACGATAGTAAGGAAGGTGCATCGGATTCATCGTCAGAAGTATCCTCTATCGCTTCTGGCACGTCCAACTCGTCGATGTCGTAGCGGGAGACAGCTTCATATGCCGGTTGGGAAATCGAAGGACACTCTATGACGGGACCGAGTTCATATGGACCAATGAGCGGTGGGTGGAAAGGTGGATATGGGACAGGATATGGGACAGCGATAGGCGCGGAGCAGTACATCTGTTGGTTCAAATCGTCCGAGGAGGACATGGGAGAGGTCAAAGGACTCAGAGGTGCGTCATCGTCCTCCTCCCCGGTCACGGCAGGACCTCGAAGGTCTGGATCTGAGCAGTACTCGTCCTCTTCACCTTCGCAAAGGGTCACCAAGAGAGAATCGAGCCATTCTGCTTCGGAGGTAGTCATGTGAGTGCTACCTCGAGGGACGAGTTTGCAGGCATCCGGGAACATGAAGGCGTCCGACTCCTCCAATTCGCCGCTATCTTCAACATCGACCATATCTTCAGAAAATACACACATGGGGCTGGATGGAACGTTCGACACGGACGGTGTGGAGGACTGTGAGCGAAACACCGAGTTTTTAAGGAGGACCCAGCGGTGAAGGTTACAGTTGTCCTTGCCGCCTATGGCGGCATGTAATTTACTGCGGGCCATGGTGAATAGATTGGAAGGCTCTGCGGACATTTGTATGAGATAAGAAAGGGGTTGGTTGTCTCGGAAGGGTGTAGTGTCTGGCATGCGACATGAAGTGAGACTCAATGATGAGCAAGTATTAGAGACAAACCAGGGTCAGGGGTGGGTTCACCGGTGTATGCGGTATACGATGAAGGGCTCGAAGAGAATGGTGCCGTTGTTGGATTTGCGGGCGAGTTTGTTGACCATAGTTTTAGGAGAGGACAGCGCGGGTTCGCGGGGACGGCGCGACGAGATGAGGGGGGACGGAGATTGCGGTGGGTTCTTATTGCGAGGGCATGGCGTTGGGGGGCGAAAAGAAAGCGAAGGTAGTAGGGGAGCCTACAGTTTATATAGTAATGATTTTCAAATTACCAAGAATTTTCGCCGTGCACTCGAAACCATGTTCCTCGGAATGAAGCCCCTCACACAGCCACACAACTAACACGTCAAAACAGCATAACCAATTTCTGGTCACGCGATAATGCCGCCACCTAGCTCATAATGATTCAACCCCGCGCACTCAGTCTATTACGACGTGCTAGCCTTCATCCATGTGATCTTCTCCTGATTCGTCGTCCTTGACGGTCTCGATAAGCTTTTTGAGCTTGTTGACACTCTTCGGAGATATATCACGCGCAATGGCGAGCCACTGTGCTGATTTCGCCTCATCTCCGATAAGTCGATAGACCTTGGCTAGCTGGAAGATGACATTTGACTCTTCAGGGGAGCTATCGCGGAGCACTTGCAAATCGTCAATCGCCTCCTGTGAACCATAGATAAGAGTCTCGTCTTCCATTGAAAATTACACCGTTGCGCTCCCACCTCGTACCGCTTCATTGAAATCAATATCTTTGCACGTCGATAACGAACCAACGCATTGTCAGGTGCCACTCTGACGGCTTGGTCAAACAAGCTATATGCTGCAACCTTATCTCCGCGACGTTCCACTGTCTGTTGCACGCGGCAATTAAAGGGCAGCTTATCAGCAGGCGGATGAAATAGGCTCACCATGCCCACACATCCGAGGAGCACTGCGTTTTGAGGGTGTATCCCAAGGGCCTTACGGTAGTGGTATTCCGCGAGTCGGATTTTGCTCGTCCGCAGGTAGCAGGTCCCGAGGCCATACCTATCATCGACATCATGAGCCTTAGTAACGGAACCGGATCAATGGTGTATTCATAGTTCACACTTACCAGGCATTGTAGTGTCGCTGGTCAGCGCGCAATGCAGTTTGGAAAAATGAAATCGCCTGTTCAATGTCTTCGTCGATCGACTCGTGCCCACTTAAAGTGAACGCGTATGCACAGCTCGGGTCCAACTCAGCGGCGCGTCGAAAACATGTCAAGGCTTGCGAACGCTCTTTTTGAAGCGAAAACAAATTTCCAGCGGCAATCCAAGCTTGCGGTGACTGCGGATTGATACTCATCAGCTCCTGGGCTAAAAACGATAGTTGCACGTTTTGTTGTAGATGCCACAGCAGAGTCGAATACACTTCCATATCGGAGATCCGATAAGGCTCCAGCGCACGAGCCGCCCTGAAAGCCCGCTCAGCCTAGGAATCCACGTAAGTTGCAATGTTGCATAGAATTAATCGTATGGGACAGAATGCAGCGAACAGATGACGTACGGAAGCATACTCCAGTCGTTCATAGTGCGCGCGACCGACCATGGACAACACCCACGACGATTGCTGGTGTATGGAAGGCATGCGTTCGAGTTCCATCAAACAAGAATGGCAATCGTAGACAGACATCGCTCTAGCGGCCCGCGCAAATCGCCGCACGAGGTCATATATATAGTAGTCGGCCATTTCTTGTTCATAAGCCTCTTGGGCGGCTCCTTCGTGAGCAGGAGTCCAACGGCTTGGTGCTGGAGAAGTATCGGAGTGAGGCGACTGAGCATTTGATGCTGGCGAGGTGGAAGACGCTACAGCTACGGTGTCCTCCTCAATATCGGACCCTATTGAACGAGATTGTGAGGTTGCAAGTTGGCGCCGGCGTTCTCGCAGTGGTGGATGCTGCCGAGTGAACAAATCAGCATCTGGATGAGGAATCGACAACGTCACGTAATGATGTGACGAGGATCCGACCTTTCCAGCTTGTTTATTTATAGTACCACTCAACAGCCGTGTACTGCGCCGCGGACCAACACCATTGTTTCCAGGATGTCGTTCATTCTTTCCAACCCCAATAACGCTCCTGAAGTTCTGAATAGGCTGAGAACGACGACCAGGTGATGAGAAGATGTTAGCAAATTTCAGGGCCGGGCGGGCGCGTGCCTTTTTCAAGGGTTCGTCCATTGCTAATTTGGCGGGCTTGGATTTTGCCAAATCAACGCTCCGCTGGCGAGTCGTTGAACGTAAACGCTTTGGGACTGGGCCAGTCTCGTCCGCCGAAGAAAGTGGCCGAGCAAGAGGTTGAGAGGGACCGGATGGAACATCTCCCGCGCGGAAGCCACGGGAAGCCCGGTGGAGGTGATTGTCTGCATGGATGAATGATTCATTCGTAACACTGGATATTGTAATGAGCCAAGATGCCATTTCAACCAAGTACCCCCACGTACACTGACTCGTGTGGTGCATGTAACGATTCTGCCCGAAATGCTTGAGGGGGATTCTTCCGGCCCCGGCCACGAGTGGTGTTTTCAGTGAAATCGGGAGTAAAGAACCCGACACCTGTGGCAGTGGGTCCTGGCATAACCTTGACCACTGGCGGTTCTTCAGGAGGGACCTGTTTAGTTGGTAATGGTCGGGGTGGAAAGATCTCGTCAACTTCAGGTGCAGAGCCTAGATGCCAGATGAAATCAATCTATACGGCTACGTTTAGTTACGCACCGAGTGCGCAGAGCCCTTCGAATGCTTCCCAGAGGAATGGATTCAGCGCTAATGCCTGGCGGAAGCCAGCGGTGGCTTTTTCTGGGAGATTGCCCTTCAGCGCCATTGTTCCTGCTCGACAGCTAAGCGCCGCCTCCTCAGGAAAGGCTCGTGAGGTACGGGGTCCCAGAGACTCTGGGAAGGGATAAGGTGATGGTGAAATGGACTAGCTATACACGCACGCGATGGAACGTAGTCAGTGTCCTTCAGAGCAGCTTCCAGTGCCTCGTGCGCTTGCCTATAGCGCAACAGTGCCGTGCAGCATTTCCCTTTGATTTCTAGACAACCACTGCACTTCTCCTGTTCAGTGCCACTCACTACATATAGCGCAGAATGTGGCTGTCGGGCGCGAAGGAGGGCGGTCGCGTAGAGATGGCGTGCATCGTGGTCATGTTCGTCCATAGTGTGATATCGTTCGGCATAAAACACGGCAGATTGAACAAGGTCATAGTCCAGACATGTCCATACCAACGACCGAAAACGTTGTCCGATCTGAGGAGAAGATACGGCGGAGGCGGCCGTGGCTTTGAAGCCTTCCTGTTGCATAGCATCAGCCCAAAGGCTTACGATATCTGCAGGAACTGGTATGAACGTTCAACGAGATAACAGAAGAAATGCGCGTCGTGGAAGACTGCAGGTAATACGAATCAACGAGGACAAGATTTCGAAATGGACTGGCACTCGCTTGGACGCGTGTTTCAACCGTTTGAAAACAACGCATTCCATAAATCACGTGACTCTAGGACAGGGGCGGATAGAACCATAAACTCGCGCGGTAACTAAAGCCGATGTACGTCTACGTCGATACCGTCAGTGCCCTTGTCCATCTGCCTCTTGTTTTGGTTCTTTCCAAAGATACTGTCAGCGAAATCGAAGCCCCACGAGTTCATGATTCCTTACCAGGTATGCATTGAATGGCATCGTCGATGCGCAAGAGAGAAATGGCTGCCTCGTATGCAGACTTCAAACTTCTGACTTTGCTCAATGTGGGCTCTAAGACGCCTGCAGCGACATTGTCTCGGACGTCACCATTCATGAGATCAAGTCCGTATCGCAAAAGACTTTTTTTTGGATCGCCCGCAGGCGCACTTTGGGCTGCATTGTGGTAGGAACGAAGCTTCGCGACCAGCTCTGTCGAGTCTTTTGCTGCGTTCACAGCAAGCTGCTTTGGGATTGATAACAAGGCCGCCGCAAATTCTGCAATGGCCAGTTGTTCTCTCGAGCCCTAAGAACGTTATTAGAAACCCGCGGACTTTTTTTTTTTCGGAAAAAAAAAGACAAACGAGCGTCGTGGCGAAGTTCTCTAAATAAATACTGAGAGCAGATTCGACCGCGCCGCCACCCGGGACAACTGATCCACTCTCCAGGGTTCGCTTGATGATGGACAATGTATCGTGCAAGGCTCGCTCCATCTCATCCAGCATGTAATCATTCGCGCCACGTAAGACAATCGATGCGGAATTCACAACTTTTGTACCCTTGATGAGGATGAGTTCGTCGTCAGAGATGCGTTCTTGCACGACTTCATCCGCTACGCCCAAGTAGCTGGACTCATAAGTTTCGTTTCCTTCTAGGTCAGCGAGACTCGAGATCAGGGTTCCACCAGTGGCCTTTGCAATGCGCCTGAGATCCTCTTTGCGGCAACGGCGAACGGCCATCGCTCCAGCCTCTACGAATTCCTTAAGGCACAAATCGTCGATACCTTTCGTGGTGAGAACGACGTTAGCTCCAGCGGCGAGAACTTTGCGGATGCGTTCAATAGTTATTTCAGCCTCACTATTGCATTGGTTAGGACGTGCTCAGCGTGGAAACCGCTATTGAACATACCGCTTTCGGATCTGTTCTAATTGGTCAGGATCATCCACGAGAATTTGCACGCCTAGTTGCATCCGTGTCTTCTGGAGATTAATATCAAGGCAGGCTATCTTCGCGTTAGCGATACATTTTTTCATGGCTAGGAGCAAACGTGAGCCACCAGTAACCAAAGAAACAAAGATTGAACCTTGACTAGCGACAGTACAGTTTAATGCATAACCCTGAACAAACAGGGACTCCCTTGCACTTCTGCCATGTGCTTTCAAAACGTTCACAGCCTTGACTGGGTACTTGATATCCCCTCGAAGATTGATAGACCTGACGGCGAGCATGGCATCGACAGCCATAGGAGCAAACAAGTCGTCGTCGCTTCAAAAGCCAATCAGATGTGATGCAGGACGACAGTAAATGTATCCTGACGCACTTGCCGATTATCTTACTAGCCATACTAGTCTTGGCAGCATTGATTAATGCATCTCGCCCTAGAGAGTCGACCTTAATGCTGAGATTATCTTGCATGAACCTCACAGCTTCTTTGCAGGCGAGCCTATACCCCGTGATTATGGTCGTCGGATGGATCTTTGCCTTAACGAGTTCGTTGGCACGACGAAGTAACTCAGCCGCGATAATGACCACTGAGGTGGTCCCGTCGCCAACTTCCTTGTCCTGCTTTTGTGCGAGATCGACGAATATCTTTCCCGCAGGGTGCTCCACGGACAAAAGAGAAAGAATGGTGGCGCCATCGTTGGAGATTGTCACTTCCTGCTTGGGAGTGACTGATGTGAACACGAGACCAGACCACGAACTTACTCCAATGTTGTCAACGAGCATCTTGTCAAGGCCAAGAGGGCCTAGAGAACTCTTCACTATATTGGCGATTGCGAGTGCAGCCGTGACTGGAGGGAAGTCAGTCAAGTCGGGGTTGAAGACACTGATCGCGCTCGCCATTCTGATCGCGGATGTCCTGACCAGTTACTCGGTCCCCACCCAGGAAGGCACCTGCTCGTGGATCGCGTTGGAACATGGGTGCAGTGAACAGGATTGGGGAAAAGCAAAACTGTACAGTACGAAAGTGACTAATGAAATGGTGACCCGGATGCAGTGCCTGGACCGCCAACCTACAAGCGAGACTCGGAGTCGGTAAATCCACCTTCTGTTCTGGATGTGAATGGCGCCTCCAAAACGTCGGGTGTCTTACGTGGTACCGCCTCCAGTCGACCAAGTCCCTCGTCTCAAGCTACCTCCCTTGGGGTTCCCTCGTCATGGATCACCGCGCCCTATTCTCTTCCCTTCACAACACCAACCCGAAGCATTCCCCAAGGCCGCTCAGCCCAGACATCGCCTTGGTGTCACATCCCTTGCACTCGACACCACCACTCAGCTGGAAGGCTTGGAAACACCACAAGGCATTCTATACACAGGGAGTCGAGATGGACAGATCATTTCCTGGGATCTTGGGCTGAGATTCAAGCCAAAGCGAAAGCTGTTGTCCAGACGAAATCGTGCCACTAGATGGGAAACACTGACAGGCATGGGAGACGTAGACGAGGAGACAGAGGAGGAAGAGCGACGGGATGGGGATATACTCGGGGATGTTAAAGAAAGCGGCCATAGAAGACGGAAGAGTGGCGCCCGTAATGACATTCCTCAGGAAGAACAATGGGAGCTCGATCCGGAGGCATTCAATCTCTCGACGGTAAGAGTCTAGAAATCCGTCCATCCCGCCACATTCGAACCTCGCATCAGGATTCACAGTTCCGTCAGTGTGCACAAATGCACACGGACTGGATCAACGACATACTTCTCTGCAACTATAACCAGACCGGTCAGTTCCGTCCGTCTAGATACATAGCCCATGCCGATGATGTAGCGCAGTAATATCTGCCTCCTCCGACGGAACCGTCAAAGCGTGGAATCCACATTCAGATCCTTCGACGGATCCCTCAATCATTGGCACCCACACAGACTATGTGCGCTGCCTTGCTTTCTGGTAATTTGTCCTACGGAATAGCGAAATTGTCATCTTACCCTTCATTCAGTCGTGAGTCAAACTGGATCGTTTCAGGCTCATTTGATCGGTCGATCAAGTTGTGGGACCTCACCTTATCCTCACCGACACCGCAACCTCTACTCACTCTCAATCCTCCTGACGCGACTGCCCCGAAAGCGTCTGTATACGCTCTTGCAACGGATCCACTTGGTCATGCCATCGCCAGCGGTTCTCCGGAGCGTGTCATACGCATGTGGGACCCTCGGTCTGGGAAACGCACGGGGAAGCTCGTCGGCCACACCGACAATATACGGGCGATATTGATATCTGACGATGGTAGATACGTACGCCCAGCGTTAACTACATTTCTGCACAACTTCTGACGCCCCTTTCATAGCTCCTTACGGGCTCAACTGATGGTGTGTAAATCCCATCTTTGCCACGACCTCATCTCATGCCAGATAGCTTCCGTCAAACTCTGGTCCTTATCCTCACAACGTTGCTTGCACACATTCACGTACCATACGGATTCCGTATGGTCTTTACATTCCACCCATCCGACCTTGAAAACATTTTATTCGGGGGATAAATCCGGGGTTATCTGCATGGTCGACGTCGAGGACTGTTCGGACGTTGCTGATGGCGTATGCATCGTGCTTGCGCGAGAATCAAGCGAAGAAGGTGGAGAGGGAGTAAACAAGATCATCACCGCCGACAATGGATTGCTGTGGACAGCGTCGGGGAGCTCCAGCGTCAATCGTTGGAGAGTTCCCAGGCGAACTATGAA
The DNA here is from genome assembly GCA_038089955.1 of Strobilomyces dryophilus. Lineage (NCBI taxonomy): Eukaryota > Fungi > Basidiomycota > Agaricomycetes > Boletales > Boletaceae > Strobilomyces > Strobilomyces dryophilus. The sequence continues at coordinate 26,098 of JBBPLT010000187.1, forward strand.
GCGCGAGACGGTGGATGATCGAGACGTATTATTGGATCCAAATATCATCTCCAAGCGCCTCTCAACTGGAGTGGAACTATCGAGGTCACCTCAACTGTCAATCTCTCAAGGTAGCGCGTTTTCACTAGTTGATTACGTATAACCCTCATGCGACTCTCAAGGACGTAGAGATGACGAATCTCCTTGGTATCAGGGGGTTCCATTCTCTTCCTTTGTTCGGCTCGCCTACTCGAATAGCTCATTCTCACCCTCACTGCTTATGTCCCGGGGGCGAGATGCAGAGGTTGCTACCCTATATTCTGCGGCCTCGGTCGTATCCGTTCCAGGTGTGCGGTCACCATTCAATACTGCATTTCAGAATTCCACTGCCCTCGCACCATCAAGCTCCCAAAGAGATGCGAGAGGGCAAGTGTCGATGACGAATATCGACCAAGATCCTATCCACGAAACTTGCACGACTTACGCAACCCAGGAATCAAGCGAACTGGCGTCGGATGCCTCTCCATTTAACTCCGGGCCGGATGTAGTAATTGCAGGCACTCGCGGGCTCGTTCGAGCAGTATTATTGAACGACCGCATGCACGCCCTGACGGTTGATACAGCGGGCGAAGTTGCTGTGTGGGATATCGTGCGTGCAGTATGTTGTGGCTCGTACGCGAAAGAGGATGTCCAAGTTGCAACTGACCGTGAAGGCTTGGATAGCAGCGCTCGTAGCAGAGTGCAAAGTGCGAACGGTGACAAGGAGTGGAGCCCTCGCGAGGCCCTGGAGGCAGTCAGAGAACGTATCGAAGGAGAGGCCGTTGTCTCTGCTTGGTCGTCTGTGGACACGAAGACGGGAGTCCTTACCGTGCATATCAATGAGCGATGTTTCGAGGCGGAAATATATGCTGACGAAGCGGGCATTGATTTGGACAAACATTTCAACGACGAGTTCAGAAGTGCGTGTGGAACCGATCTTGGACGATTTCGTGCTAATGCAAGGTTCAAAGTTAACATTGGGAAGTGGGTCCTCCGGAATTTGTTCCTGGGCTTCGTACGGGAAGAACAGCGTACCCGACGAAAACGAGATGTCCATGGCTCCGAATCAAGTCAATCAGGTCACACTCACGCACACCGCGGCCCGGGTGTGGCATTGGAACGATTGAGCTTAGACTATAATGATGACTTATTCAGCCCGACTGGAGCCCTTTCGCCTCTTGACATATCGAAATCCTCGTCGCGCCTGCCAATATGTACTGCTATCGTCACTTCTGCAAGTGCATTACCAGCAATTTTCCCTGTGCTGCCTCCGGTGGCTAAGCCCTCTCCTATACTCACTCCAATGATACCCTTGAGAACTGCGCCCGCGAGTAACATTCCCCAATCGCCTTCGTCTGACAAGCCATTTATGCCTCGCTCAATTCGAACCCATGGGCTTGACGTGCCACCACCAAGTGCAAGTCGCGAACCTGATTATTTTTCTGGTCGTTCCCGCCGACCCTCGACAGCAAGCACTGCTTTATCTGACGGTGATTTTTTGGGATGGGGGGCCCCCGGCAGCCCACCACGTCATGTTAGTGATTTCACTGGACCACTTACCCCAGTTACACCAGGCGGTGGATTCATGGGTCGTCTCAAAAGCCTTGGAAAGGGATCAGGTCGAAGAACGCTGAACGACACTATCCCAAGTTCCCCCGTCGCAAGCAGTGTAGACACATCGACCATTCCCGAGGTATGACTCGTTCGGTTTATTGCTTTAATTATTTGCCTTACAACTACTAGGATAACGCGTTGGGCATAAGGACACCCACTCAAGTCCTGCTGTCCAGTCCCCTTGCACCCCCCTCGTCGAGCGAAGTTCCAACTCTTTCGCTTCCGCCCAACATGATGATAATGATGTCGGATGAATCATATCCTGGCTGGAAAACCGTGTATCGAGGCAGCGTGTCGACCACGTGGGCTGACATATATACCCTTGAAGAAACCATGCCACTTTGGTTGCTTGAATATATCCTCTTTAACAAGGCTATCGTACCCCCCGCGAGTAAGATCAGCTTCGTACTACTGCCTTGGCCGAACCCAGACCCTGATGGCGAACAACTACCTGAGCTCTTAAACGTGTATGTTACGTCGCGCGTTGGCTGTACTTTACTCATCATTCATCCTTAGCGCTCAATCGAAGTTAACAGCGAGCAAATTTCTTCGAGTACGGAAACTGACCCATCATGTACGTTGCCCAATTCCGAGACTCAATCTGAGTTCATCTCGATTCAGGTGCAAGAAAAACTAGAGAAGATATCGAATACAGCCAACTCTACATCCTCCACCCCTACTGAATCGCCCAAACCAAGTTCTCCGAGCGCAAAGACCTTCCGGACGAGAGCAGAGGAGACGTATGAAATTCTTTGCAGCGATACGATTCTTTCGCTCGATATGACCCTTGCCGCGGTGCGACAATATTTCTGGAGACAGGCTTCCGAGTTGATCATGTATTATCGCTTGAGGAGCTCTTCAGCAATTCGGGGTAGTGTTGATATTCCATCTTGATGCACGCGACAACTCATGTCTAGATTTTTGTCACTGAGCTGGGCAGTGAATTATAGTATTTGAAATCTGGTTCAGCACTGGATGGATGCAACGAATGCAGATGATCAGGAAACCTCACGGTCGTAGTAGCTCGACGATCTATTCGTACTTGACAATGCATGAAGGAACATCAAAGTTTCAAGACCCGCTTGAAGTTAGTTGCTCGAAAACAGGTTCGAGGCCTGAACCTCAGTGACGCTGGACCGTCTCTTGTACATTCTGTGGGACATTCTGTCCGTACATGCGTCCGAGAAAAACGCCTTACCGCGTCGCGTTACCTCGTAAGACAACTTTAAAATCATCATTGGAAGCCCACTGAAACTAAGGGGATTTATTCGTAGTTGACAAGGACTGAGCGATCACAGAGTGAATGTCGATACACCGATCTTGACACATCTCTATGCACTGGTGAAGGAGAGGTAGAGCACCGAAGTCAATGACAATGGAGCAAAACTTACTCTGAGCGTGACCTCGACGGTGATCCGTCCAGATTGCCAAACATTTGTAACGGAAGAGAGCGCGGGTATGCACGCGACTACGACGACCCCGTCTGATGCCTTGGCTTCTGCTTCTGTAGGATCGAGTCTAATCTCGTCTCCCAACACCGCCTGAAGACGGTCGAATTGGAGCTGCTGGACGTTCAAGAGTGGAACGCCCTTACCGCAGAACACGACGTGACGAGCCCAAACATTTCGATACCTGCATCTGCAAGGGCGGTGCACACTGCTATCGAACCGGATGCTACACAACCTTCGATGCCGTCGTTTTCGATGATCGTGATGAACACATCTATCGTCGACTTTGGAAATAGCTCCAAGCGCACGGACGACGCGATCGATTGATGAATCGCGACTGCCAAGGACCTGTCTTCGGCGTCCTTTGGGCCGCTCAGTCTCGTCGACGTCGTCACGCACGAAAGGGCTCACGTGAAGTGGCGATCGACGGCGAACGCACGAGAACGGCGCGAATTTGACTTCGATGTTGAGTTTTCCCTTTTCGCTGTACGCGGTGGCCTTGGACTGCCTCGGACCGTACCTATGGCGCGTCGACGGCGAGGTGAAAGCCACGGGCGGGAAGACTCACACGGCGCATGCGAGCTTGGTGTGCTCTGTCTCGATGTACGCCGAGCCGTTGGCTTGACTGATGAGGCCAGGCTGGAGGACTTTGGAGAGACAGGTCAGGTCGGACGGCGAGGGAGGACGAACGGGTCCTACAGATGGGACGAATGTCGGTCGACTGTCGGGCGGACCGCGGGTGGCTTGTCGTGGGGCGCTCCGGGCCGGGTTCGAAGACGGGCGGGGTGCTCTCTTCGGGACCGTTGACGCGCCGTCTGTCCGTCATGGTGCAAGAGCTGTAATCGGCTTATGTAATCCATGAAGGTCTCCTTCTCCCTTTCCAACAAGAACCCAAAGCCGCCCGCTGCTCCCCCTCCCCTACCCAAGCCAGCAGCCTTTTCGTCGGCGGACGACGACGATCCTCAAAGCGTCCCTTCGAGCAGCAAAGATGCTCTGGCGAACAAGTCTCTTCTGGCCGCCAGCGTAACGGCGACGCAGAAGCGCATGGACAAGGTCGATGCCACGGTCTACCAGTACGACGAGGTCTGGGACAGGATGCAGCAAGTAAAGCAGAGACAGAAAGAGGCCAAGGAAGCAGACGCGAAGCAACGCAGGGTAGGTGCTTGTCTCTTTGTCCTCGGTCCAGCGCTCCATGGCACGCCAGCCCAAATACATCGAGGGTCTCTTGAACACCGCTGCGACCCGCAGACTGGATCGTCTCAGAGCTGAAGAGAAGATGCTGCAGCATGAACGGGAACTCGAAGGGGACCAGTTCGCGGACAAGGAAGCCTTTGTCACTCAAGCATACAAGGACCAGATGGCCGAAGTTAGAAGGGCCGAAGAAGAAGAGAGGCAGAAGGAAGGTTCGTCGCGTCGCTTATGCTGACCTCGTACCTGCCATCGAACGTATGTTACCAGAGGCCCAAAAGAAAAAACAAAAGGGACTGACGACCGGGATGGCATATTTCTACAGCAAACTACTGGAACAATCTGAGGAGAAGCATGAAGAAGCAGTCGCCGCCGCTGTCACGGAACGCAAGCCTCTCATCGGGCCTCAAGGTCCTTCCCTCACGATCACCAAGCCGGCAGACTTCACTCCAGTGACCGATGTGGAGCTAGTCCAGCTAGCACGCGAGCAGGGAAAGACGGTTGAATTAAATGACGATAACCAGATCGTCGACAAACGAGAACTCTTATCCGCTGGTTTAAACCTTGCGGCTCCTAACACACGTCGCGTCGGGCTACAAACGATTGCCAAGAAAACGGATGGCAATGCTGAGGCCCATGTGCATCGTGCCGTTGGGACCGCCGCAACTCGGAGAGAGATTACCGCGAGAAGGGCAGCAGAAATCCGTCGGCAGATGGAGGAAGAACGCGAACGGCAACAGACACAGAAAGAGAAAGACGAGGAAGAAAGCAGGCGGAGAGTTGTTGCCAAACGGAACACCGAAGTAGATGTCCAGGATGCAAAGTCCAGGTATCTGGAGCGGAAACGTCGGAAACTGGAAGAAAGCGCTACCGAGGCTGCCGGGACTGCATCCGACCCATCGTGACATTTCTATGGATGTACAGTCGACCGGGAATGGACTGCACTCTTACACGACTTTGTATCAGCAAGACTGATTAAGGCGTTCCTCCCCCATGAAAAGTACTAGCCGTCTAAATTCTCGCAGCACGGCCGCCGCACTGGGGCGCTTGTCTGGATTATAATTAAGCATGGGCCTGGTAAGGTGCCCCAGTTCAGGAACATAAATATCAGCAATCTAGCGCGGACCTTAGCAGACATGTGGAACAAATGCATTGTCCATACCTTGCAAGCTCTGAGTATGAGGATTGCTAAGGCCCACACGTCGATCATATAAGGATTGCATGCTTGACCACGCTCGAGCTCAGGCGGAACCTCTGTTCCTTTTGGCCAGCGGGCTCCGGGTGCAGCCTGATCGTCGACAGCGCGGCTAAGCTCGTAATCGATGCACGCACACCGACCGTGGTAATCGGTAAGGAAATTGTGTAGCGATATGTCCAAGTGTGCCACGCGATTTCGGTGCATAAAAACGATGTGCTACAGGGGGAAGACATGAACAACAAGGCGGTACGAATTCAGGGAGTACCGTTACTTCTATGCATTGATGGATCATCGACAAGAAGTCTCGTAGCTTGGGGGGTATCTCGGAGAATAGATGGGAAGACCATTCTTCCATCACAATGAAAGAAATACCATCAGAAGGCACGTCGATGATATCGAGCACAGCTGCATCTCGGGTGTCGTAGCGGGGCTAATCGAGGCAAAGGAGCGAACGTACGAATGCAATGGTTCATAGGATTGTGACGGAGGTGAGGGGAAGACATGAATCGTACGTTTTGAGCTTCTTGGCTCAACCAATTGACGGCTTTGATCACGAGCTTCACGCCGGTCGCACAGCAAGTCGCTCGGAAGAGATTTCCTGGCTGCTGAGGGTTAGAAGGCGGAGACACGAAAGGGATCGTGCCCGACCAGGCCGGGGTCCTTGCAGAGTGCCGTGTCGTCGGACGGAGCGAGCAAGTGAAGCGTGCGCGGCCCCGGAAGCCCATGGCGGCGATAGTGTTCTCTGACGTCGCGGACGGTTTCGAGCCGGTAACCCCTGGCGGAGATGAGCTCGGAGTAGACCGACCACCGGGGCGAGAGACGGGCGTTGAGCTGGTCGTCGTCGGGGGATGAATCAGAGCCCGAGGAGGAGGAGGAGGACTCCCAGTCGACGGACGAGGGCATGATTACGTGGACACAAACATGGCCAGCTACGCCATGGAGGAGGGCGCGAAATCGAAAAAGACGGTCTTCGTCGGCGGTCTGGGGGACGACGTGGACGAAAGTGTCCTGTACGAGGCCTTTGCTCCGTTCGGTGGGTAATCAATTCTTGCCCGTGGCATTCTCCCCTCACCGCGTTCGACAGGGGACATCGTCGAAGTACAGCTTCCACCCGCCGCGGCGAACCCGTCGGACGCAGGTGCACATCCCCGATCCCCACCCGTCGGTCCGCCTTTCTGACCTCCCCCCTCTAGAGCCCAAACATCGCGGCTTTGCGTTCGTCACGTACGCTTCCCCCGCAGATGCCCAAGACGCGATCGACAACATGGACCTCAACGAACTCCGTGGCCGGGTCATCAAAGTAAACATTGCTCGGCCAATCAAGGCTGCCATACAGCCCGGAGCCGGAAACAGAGCGAGTATGTCGTTCTTTTCGCAGCGCTTGCCCGCAGATCCTCACCGTCTTCCACTAGTCTGGGAATCAGAGGAATGGCTCAGGCAGTATGCAAAGCCGCTCGCTCAAAGTGGAGGTGAGCCTCTCACCCATCCCGGTTCATCTCACCCTCAATCCGGCGGTTAGGTGTCCAGGGGCGACGAAACGCCAACAATACACCAGGTGGAGAGCAACCGCCTGCTGATGATGCCAACGATGAAGAGAATGCAATGGAAGAGTAGCCTCTTTCTCGCTGACTCCTGCATGCCTACATTTCTGCCGTTGGCTCATGTGCATGCATGTTCGCTGGTTCTAATGCGAAATGAACTTGTCCCTCACCTTACTACTTTCTGCTCCCGACACTTACTGCATCGACTTCACAGCACGGACACCCTTTACCCAAAATCCTTTCGAATGTCAATGGGAACACGTTTTACATATCGCGTCATCTATGATAGGGACAGGCAGGCTTGTTCAGCTCTCCAGAGATTGTAGCACGAGGACATTCAGTGTGGCCACTGATTTGAAACATCGGGCTCAGTGTGAGGAGTCGCAATGGAGCGTAACATTGGGTAGAATCAAAATCACAGCAACTTGCTCGCGAGTAAAGCTCCGGGCAGCAGTCGTTTGCCACCACCTGAAGGGTGGATTCTGAACGTTGCATTCAAAAGTCTTTCGGGTGGCTCATGTCCGATTCCTCGAATTGTGCGCGGGCCCGCTTGATGTCCTCTTGCATGAATAATAACTCTTCCATGCGAGCAAGCTTTTTTGCATCGGCTGGTCTCGACAATGCCCGTCGCAGGTCTTCTATGGACAGTCGGGTCTTCCTTTGTGGTCCTGCTGTTTGGCACTGTCCCGCACGAGTTATCAAATGGATGGCCATCCAACATGAAAGAACGCACGACGTCGACGATAAACTCGATCAAGATCTCTTCCATCACGTTCACCGTGTCAGTCGCTGGATTCCTGTCGTCTCCAAAGCCATACATGAGGTTTTTGACTGAGCACAGGCGGGATCAGACGGGGAGAGTGATTTCGAGAGTCGTGGAGTGACTAACGTTCTTTCGCGAAAAGACCCTTGAGGTTGGCAGGCTTGCGACCTCGTCCAGCGACGCCAGTCGTGGTCGTGCCTGTCTCGCGCACGTACGTAGGGGTATACGAGGAAAAGGTGGTCGGTCTCGGAGTAGGGGCCGTTGATGGGGCACCAGTCGTCGTTGCGGGAGTCTGGACGGCTGACCTCGCCACTTGAGCCGTGGTTTGGGTCTGTTGCTGAGGGATATAGCTGTATGGGTACGGCCAAGCGCCATAACCAGTCACGCCAGAGGCGTACGCAGCGCTTTGGTAGGCTGCGTAACCTTGCGTTGGGTACGCGCCAGGTGTTCCGGGATGGTATGCGGCGTAAGGATAGGACGTCCCAGTCGCGTTGTGTTGGTAGTGTGTGTAAGACATGCAGTGAACTGCCTTTTGTAATCTTTCTCATACATCGTCCACCTCGCCCCTCTCCAAACCTCGTGCACTGTCCATCATCTTCCGCACTTTCTGCCACTCCATGTCAATAATACCACGCTGATCCAGCCAATCCATGACCTTGTCCGCATCGTGAAGGTCGCGTGGAGGTTCGATCCCACCGACATACGCAACCTTGATGAACCGGTGAGACTTGTCCTGCGCCTCCATGATTGGCCGTTGCAAAGCTTTGTAGAGTGAATACTACGCGGAGTCACCGCATGCAGAAGTAATATGCGCCATTGGACGGACCTCCCAGTGACTGAATTGATGATACACTGAGGTGCGTGCCGCGCAGAATCGGCCCAGATGAAATGCTCTCTTAGCATCTTCTTCTCCATCACCGTTCTCGTCCGACTCATCATCGTCGGATACATCCTACATATCATCGTATCAGCAAATATCGGGGGGCGATACGCATCAAGTACCTCGAAATCATATTCGTCGTATGGTTTTCCAGTCAGTCGTCCCAGTAATGTAGACAACCTGCCACCAAGGTGGCATGCATCACAATGAGGCATCGCGAACGTTAATCGAACCAGAGTAAGGTTCGGATACGTTTCTAGGGCTTTCTTGAAATCTGATCTCCATACGGACGATGCAACGAGCGAGTCACGCATCCCATTCAGCTTGCGGCGAATTACTTGTAGCGGCACAGAAAGATATTCCTCCTCTGATTGACATGGTAAATTATTCGATCTTAGCAAATTTCGAATAATCAGACCTTTGAGAGCACGTTCAAGAAATGGGCGCCTGTCAACCAGAGGGCGTACGGCCATGTGGACGAAAAGTTGGCAGACGATCTTGAAATGATGAGTCAAGTCTTGATGAATGCTCATACTGAACGGGAGAGGTAGTTGTGCCGCTCCATTTTCATCGTCATCGACGATGAAATCTTGCTCATCATCGTGGTTAGCGGTCTCGTTGTCTGAAGGATCCGACTCTCCATTATCGGGCTTAGCGTCCTTGAACGGGATCTCTGCCGAACCCTCTGATTGCTCGACTTCGGGCGACGACGATTCGAGTGTTATTTCGCCACGCTTCCTGCCTTTGAGCTCTTTGGTAACATGGTCAGTCGAACTGTGTGGTGACACATGTAGCTCACTCATCACCGATACTCACTCTTCAGCTTCGCCAGGTTCTTCTGAAATGGGGTCATCTTGCCTCGGGAACGCAAGCGACTCTCGAGCACCTCTAGGAATATGTGTTGTTAGCGAAAGGTCAACCACAGAGCTGCTCACGGTTCTCAGCGTCAAGTATATCGTCATCGTTCTCCTCAGGGGTCGGTGGTCTTACACCTTTGATTAGCTTTCGCTTGCGAGATCGAGTGTCACTATCAGAGTCGAGAACTGCTTTGTTCTTGCCTTTTCGCTTTCGCCTTACCACCAGCGCCTCTTCCAACGACTCGTCGCTGGTTGCATGCTTGGGAACAGCATGGGCGCCCATGAGACTCTTGTGTTTCCTTGGCCGACGAGGGGAGTGATCTTCGTCGCTGATTTCAACGGCCTCTGGTTCAAAGCGAATTGCACCGACATCACTATCCGCATCTTCCACGTTGTCGTGATAGCTGGGCGAGGAGCTAGAAATTTTGCGGGTCCGCTTTCGCTTTGAACTTGAAGGACCCGGGCTGAAACCTTCTGAAAGCGAGTCGTCGGAAGGGGGTGACGATCCCAGATATCTGAGCAGTGTCTGTTGCCTAGATTTCTGGGGTGATGGATTCGATCTTCGTTTCTGCGGCATCCACGAAGTCGATTTCGCGCAGACAACGCTGGAGATGGTGGTCCGACTCTGGGATAATTGCAGTCCCGAACTACACTACGACCGAGTCACAACTACAACCGATGAACCCTGCTGTCCGGGCCACGTCAGGCCGCACGAAGTCTCGCTTTCTGTGCCTTTTTAGCTTTCTCCTTCATGACCGTAGAGCCGATGAACAAGCCAATTCCCGAGAGTCCGACGACGAGCAAGAATGCTGGCAACCGGACGGCCCATTCACGGGCGGGGAAGTAGCCGTGTATGGGACTGGACGCGTCGAAGAACGGCTGTGAACATGAGACGTGAATTGTGGAGTGGAGGCGGGCGTATACTGACGAGGAGGATGGCCCAGGTAGTGTAGTAGGCGAACGCGAACGCCGCGACGAGCAGCATAGAACCTCCGAGCACCTTGTCACTCACGGCCTGTCTTGACGGCTCACCAACGACCATTCCCCAGCGACGAGCCTGAGCAGACTCACCATCGTTGTTGTTTGTAAAGTCGGTGTCTAAAGTCGGCAGGTCAACATTCATCCATGACCGCCTATGCATACGCGTCTCTCGCCCACGTCCAGATCCTCCTTCTCCCAATTGGCCAGGTTCCCAGGACATCGTTCGATGCATATGCCGCAGAGATACGGACATTCGAGTCCATGCGTCTAGGTGACATACCCGGCGACGCCAAAGACGAACGAGGTACGCTTACTAGCCATGAACCCATGTGTTCCCTCACGAGCATGGATCTAGCCCGTTTCATGCCGAGCCCGCTGTCGAGTGGTTATCTCCATCTCAGCTTTCCTTCTCATCCTCACTCGCATGCCCACTCGTCCTTGTCCCTTTTCCGACCCTCTCACTTCAATCTGGGCATCATAGGCATCGCTACTTGTTCTTCTTCAAATCCGTCGTCGTCTGCCTCGGAACAATTCGAAAACGCGCTCGCAGAGATCTCTCCGGAGGCCTCGACATTCCCCCTGGCGAAAACTTGCTTCGTCTTTCAGGAAGATGACGAACCCAACGTTGACCTGGGAGAGAATCCACCTGGCCTCGCTGTGATCCCGAGTGCAATGGGAAACAAGAGGTTGTATATCGGCACATTACTTGCTGATCTATGCTCCCAAATCTTGGGTGAATTTGGACGCTTGGTGCGTGAAAGCGAGCTTGTGAATATATGTGTATCTCACTTACATCGTTAGGTTCATATATTAGAAACCCCGGCAGGGAACGAGTATCTAAATGCTACTCTCTTTCCAATACTGCCTGCTGCTGCGGAATTGCCCTCTGCTCTCGACTCCAATGCACACTTCTTTCAGACCCCGTTTCCCACTCATTCGAGTCAACCAGAGCTTGCATCGCATTTATCAAGCCCGGTGAACAATGGGTCGAGGCGAAATTCTCCTGGTCCCCTCCAGCTGTCATCCACTGGATTACAGCGTCATTCTACGTTAGGCCCACCGCCAGCTAAGAAACGCATCAGCGCAGTGGGAGCGGCCTCTTCTCATGCAAGGCTTTTCAAAGTCTATGGCGACTTCTTTCTCTTAGCGGGGAGGACACAGGATGCCAGAATTTGGTCTGTGGGCTTCATTTGTCCCGCGGTTCAACGAGTGACAACCTCGAAGGTATCAGGAAGCACTGAACCTATTCAAAACCGGAATGGATCCTGTTTGGCAGGCGTCGGCCATGGAAGGTTTGGCAGTCATTTCCGTGCTCGATTCTTGGGCCGCTGGTCAAGGACTGGTGAGTCTTTCCTGTCACCGATGGTTCCCTGCCACATGTCTTGTAGCAGGCATCGATAGGTGGTGCAAAAGACCCTTGGACAGAGATAAGCGAACAACTCTCACAAGCTATTGCTACATATCTCAAGGCCAGCGTTTCGTCTGATACCTTGCAAGATTATTCCCTGTTAGCATTCGTCTACACATCGGCTGTTCTCCGTCAGACTTCATTGCTTTTTTGTGTTTGGTCATCGAAAGGGTGGGGTGCATTGGCTTTCGTATCAATGCTGCAACCGAGTGCTGCGTCTTACTGGCAGAAGGCTGTCTCTGATAATTCTTGGGTTAACCTCGAACACCTCAGTTCCGTCACCGGTATTACCCGTGCACAAATTGCCAGCACGGTTTCACAAGCACACGGTCCTTGGCTATTGCACCTTGGTCCTCAAGAACGCCTTGTCGTCCTGCAGTCCATGGCAAACATCTACAGCTGCGTGGGATACAAGCGGAAGGAAGCATACGTTCTTCGGGAAGTGATTAGTTGCGTCATGGATTTGATCGTCTGCGGTCGGGATGAAGATTATCAACTTCGGAGGTCAGATGTGGGAAGTGCCGGCCTAGTCGTCCGCACGACAGGGCTCCTGAGCGGGGACGACAGTACTTCCACAAGCACCGGGAGTATGGCCTTTCGGCCGAACGAGAACTCGGAAGGCAACCAGAGCATGCTGAAAGTCCTGACGTATGCGTGCAAAGCTCTAGGCGTAGATTTGGAGTCAGTGAATGTAGCTGCAACACCAAACTCCGACGAAGAAGGCGATCTCGGTCCAGATATTGTTCCCTCCGAAGCTATGTCATTAGCAGAATCATTGAACAATTCATTTGGATGGCCAGAACTCCAGGTAGGAGTTGTGCGGGAAGCTATCGCGGTTGCTGAGGCACTTCCTGGTTAGTGAATATTTTTGCTATCAGCAGAATCTTACAGATCCGATAGATCAACTGGCTGTGGCTCGCTTCGCCTTCTCTGCTCTGAAGACCATGCGTTCTATTCTTGTCACCAACGATCAGTGCCATCTATACCAAACAGCCTCCAGGGCGCTTGCCGTAACACGACGGCGCGGCGATGCCTCGCTGATTGAGTACTGGGCCGGACATCCTGTACAAAGTATTGCCGTGTTACCGTAAGCTACTGCGTTTGCTGATATTGCAGTAGCTAATGACATCCCCTAGTCTTCCTCCGCACCGCCTTCCAGCGGAGAAACCGCTGTCGCTACTGGCTTCTACCGGTTCGGCGCCTCGTGCCATGAACATTATTTCGGGTTCGAATAACGACCCATTTTTGTACAATCCGCGAAAATCCTTCAACACACAAGTAAGCTGAGGGATATGTTCATGTTTCTTCGAGTAGCTGAACATGTCGCCGTGATAGGAGAAAACTATTATCATCCAAAACGAACTTGCCGAGCTGATCGTCACGCTTCGCAACCCCTTCGTGTTCGAGCTTGAACTGCATAATATATCATTGATGTAAGTATTTTATTCCAGACATCCCTATTTCTCAGAGCTAATTCCCCCCAGTACATCGGGCGTCGAGGTCGAATGCAGTACCATCTCGTCGATTGTAATTCCCGCAAACTCTGTCCATGCTGCTATATTGTCTGCAGTTGCTAAAAGGCCAGGTGTCTTGACTATAAAAGGTTGTACTGTTAATGCACCTCATGGCGCGCCAACGAAGTTTCTTCTTCCGGTATCCACAGAAACCGAAGAAGAGTACCAGTCAAGGAGGCACAGCATGATAATTTGCGAGAGCGAACGGACAAAGTACTCGGGGCTCGACTCACGGCGGTGGGACAAGGGCGGGAAACGTTTCAACAACTTCCTAATGCCCTCGAAGTCGAAAACGCGTTTCTTGGAGTGCGTAGTCGTCCCAGAGCAGCCATTACTTCGCTTGAGATGGACTTCTCTGACGCACGCGGCAGTAATGCTTTACGACGGCGAGAAGTGTGTTAGTAATTACGACGGTTTTCCTGTTTTCCTGATTCTGCTTCCAGGTCTACCGTCCGACTCACGCTAGAGAACGTCTCCACTCTACCGATTGACTTTCTGATGCTGTCGTTTGATGATTCCACAATCGCTCCTGCGCAAGAGGCACTGGCAGAGGGACAGCTCGACATCTTTGAGATATACGAAACTGAATATGATCTTATCCATCACCAAGCGTTTTCGTGGAATCGTGACAAGGATGTCAAAGTCATCTACCCAGGTCAAAAATTCGTCGCTTCCATTGCGTGCTTTGGAAAGGCGAAATGGTATGTCTACCTCGAGCTTGCGGCTGCAGAATTCAATGTGTTCTCTCCAGCACCAGCGCCACTATCCGAGTGTCATATGCACATGTCAGTCGGAACGATGAATCTGGAACCGTTCCCGAGACCTTCTATACAAGACAACTGACGTATCCAATGACCGTCACTGTTTACCACATGTTAGAATGTCATGACATGAACGTCGTGGCTTTGGATGCATTCAGCCACGTGAACAGGGACTCGCTAAGGGGCAACCCACGTGACTGGTGTTTATTCTCAGTCGAAGTGCGGAACACGTACGGTTTGCCGTTCGAGGTCGCATTCGATAGGGCTCAACAAGGTGAGGTCAAAAATTTCCCCTCGTCAGAAAGCGCACTTACCGAAGTAGATGTGCTGGATGCTACTGCACGCTTGGTTGTACCACCCGGCTCGACCTCCAGGCAAGCAGAAACATGCGTTTTTGCGATCCTCTTGGGCTAACAGGTCAAACAGAATCATCCTCCCAATTAAAAGGTTCCGGCTACCTGATGACGTCATTTCGCGACCTATTCCTACGTTGTCGGATCGCCAGTTCGTCGTATCCAAGTCCAGCTTGAATGACACAGAAGAGAAAGCTCAGAGGGAACTATTTTGGTACCGCGAGGAACTGCTGGACCTCGTCCGCGGGCGCTGGAAAGAGGTCAATCTCAACGATTCTTTATAAGCTACGCGACCCCTGACTATCTCACTTTTCTCAGTCGAATGGGAGCCGCAGCGGAGTTTTGTCCTTGCGGCAACAGCGCATGACCATGCACATGCTAAATGCCCTCAAGACAGACCTGACACGTATCGATTTGTCGCTAATGCATCGCTGTCCCGAAGATCCTGCCGTATCATTGTCCGGCGGAAAGTTCATAGTGGCACCGTACACGGTGGTCAACGTGGTCGCCGAGGTGACCAACACTAGTCGTACGTCGACCGAGCCTGTCTTTTTTCCGCAGCATGCTGATATGCCTTAGCCTCGACGTTGGAGATGGTGGTGAATTTATCGACGAGTCCAGAGGAGCATATCCTTCTGCAAGGATCGCTGACGGAGATCGCGCTGGGCCGCGTGCAAAGCGGGCAGTTGCAAACCGTGGAGGTGCCACTCTGCTTTCTTAGCACTGGGCACTTTGAAATTGCCGCCGAAGTACGGCAACTAGGCGTCGCTGGAGAGAGTCGGACAGGAGTCGCCTGCTTGTCGGCGGTCGTCAAAGAGCACGACTCGTTGCGAACAACACCCGGGGACCCTCGGTAGCTTCCTCTGATTCGTGTCACCGATGTATCCTTTGAAAAGCAGCTTCGCCCTGTGTGCTTAGTGCTTAGTCCGAAAATCCCTGAGTGCTTTCACTCCCACAGGTATGAAAACTATTTCCGAAGTCACCTTCGTCATGGAAGCAGAGAGGGGAAAAATTATAGTCCCACCGAGGATTGAACTCGGGACCCTTGCATTCAATGTAACCTCATAAGTACAACGCTCTGACCACTGAGCTATGGGACTATCACTCGTTGTAAATCCTACAGATGACTATATTCACCAGGCTAACTGATGACAAACTCTGGAGAGGTTGGTGATCTCATGAATCAATAAGTCTTGTTTCTTCCTCGCAACCATTGTTAGAAATGTGTAGAAACCTCGTCCCGACCTTCCTGCCTTGCTCGTCTGAATGTGTAATCCACAAAATTGCTTTCAACTCGCTGTCAGGCGATCGCAGCTCGCGAGAAATGAAGTCTTCGACCAGCGCCGTCGAGTGAGGATCGAGTGCAGAAGTGGGTTCTAGGAAAAGTGATAAACACGGCCTTTACGCGCCAAAAGACCGAGACCGACCATCCAGCAACAGCACTTCGGCCGTGTTCAAACCAAGCGCAGTGGCCAGTGCGATCCGTTGCGACTCCCCACCGCTCAGATTCGTCCAATTCCGGTCCCAGAGCTCCTCGTCGATCCCCCAGGTCTTGGCGATTTCGACCGGGTATACCAGTCCGCTACGGAGAGACTTGGGACCCTTGCGAGAGTGGAAGGACGAGATCGCTGCGAGGAAGTCTCGTGGGGTACCTGACAGCAGTGAAGGTCTCTGCGGAACGTAAAACACCTTCGTCCTGAAAGAAGGCACACCTACGAGCCGCTTCGTAGGTACCAGATCACGCAATCAGACATCGAGACATACCGAATGACTTGGCAGTGCTGGGGACGAACTCATCTCACTCGGCAACCTCCACAGAGAGCAAAGAAATGCTTACCGTCCTTTATATAGAATCTGGCCAGTGTACACGTTCAGATGAGAGATGCATTTCAACAAGGTAGTCTTCCTACGAGTCGTCAGGGAACCTGAACTGCCAGACTATACGGTAACGTACCCTGACCCGCTCTTCCCCTGTAAAATGATTACATCGCCTTCGTTGACATCAAAGTTAAGCTTGCTGAAGATTGTGTGATCCGTGTCTCTGGAGCAACTGACATCGCAGACTTGCAGCAACGGTGTCATGGTATCTGATGGGTACTTAGGAGGCTGTATGAGTGCCGTGAAAACTTGGTGAAACCATCTAACATGTCCCACGGCTCGTGGCTAAACGCTCTGATCAGGGTGGCCGTGATGATGTCCTAATAACATGAGTCTATAGTAATTACTTCATATCTAAGGCTGAGGAGCCATGCCCATCTCTTCCGGCGTCAAATTCGAACTCTCAATCATCACACCGACACCAACTTTAGCAGCATTCTGACGACATCGTCAGCACAACCACGAGGGCGAACGTGTGGGAGCGTACCTTGAAGTGGTCAATCTCACCGGAGACCAGGAATGCGAATGTCGGGGCAAAACGTTGCTCAAGGAGAGCCGAGACTTTGCCAGTGGAATCCAGCTGCGCTCTGAACGTTGCCATTCGGAGGTCGTACTTCGCACCCAAGGCGGCTATGGCGTCTCTTCGCTGAGCTCCGGCAATTACCTGAAGGTCTGCTGCTACTTCGACCTTGTCGCTCAGCTTTTGCCAGTAGGTCGTCTGCAAGATACCAGCGGGTTGTAGCAGAGCGGTAGCAATCCAATTCTTGTTAGTACTCGTGTACTTGGCAAGGTAGGACGTTGCGAACTCGGACAACTCGGGTGTCTGTCGCTGATATATGGTTTCAAAACCAAGGGCTAGGTTCTTGGTGACGGACTGGAAGTAGCTTCCCATGTATATACCGGTGAGGTCTGTCGCCGACGGGTTGACAGCCTTGACGTTAAGGGAGTAGTCTTGACCCAGGTAGTCCTGTTCCAGTTGCATCATGCTATGTCCAACCTGTTGGGAAAGCTACGCGTGGCGTGAACAGAGAAACGGATAGGACGAGAAGTAAGGTATACCTGGGCTTGCATCTTGGTGACGCATGTCTCCGACCAGCCCCGGTTCATCCTGGCGTTGACATTTCCCTCGTGATCCACGCTGCCTTGCAACAATACCTGGAGGTCGCGTGAGTGAACTTGATAGGTTCAGGGAGGAGGGCCTCTACACTGTTTGTTGCATATACGGCAGCGAAGTTGTACGACGGGGCCGCAACCTGGGAGCCAAGGTTGAAGGAATGGGATATTTGAAAGGCGGGATGAATGGAAAGGCTCTTTGAGAGGTCTGCCCTAGCGCCATCGAACATGAAGTTTGTGAGATGGGTCGCTGCTGGCAGGTCAGAAGGGGATGAAGCGCGTGCCGGTGGACGTGCCTTTGACTTCCTTCTGGAGGTTCTCGGTCGTGCCGGGGTTTGCAAGGTCGAGCGACTTTCGCCAGTGAGCAAAGCGGGCATAGAGGGACGCGAGAGGGGAAACGGAGGACAAGAAAGAGGTCCTTTTTGGTGAGTGAGCGAGCGACGAAGAGGGGTCATCTACACCCGGTTTTTCTGAATGGGACGCCATGAAGAACCCGAGTGCGCACCCGGCCGTTCAAAAAATCGATCGTGTGCCATACTTGCCAGATTCGGACACTCGACCGAGTCTGTGTCCGCCATCGCCTCCATCATCCTCGTCGTCCTACAAATACACGCCGGCTTCGATGCATGGGCAGCGCCCTCCCACATGTCCTTCCCCTTCACTCCTTCCCAGAAACGCTCCCTGCTGCTCGCATTCGCCATCGTAGTGAGTCCGTCCGTCTCCCTGTTCCGATCCGTCCCTCAGACTGCCTCCAAGCTCGGCCTATGCTTTGTGTACGGCTCTGGACCCAGCTCAGCTGCCCTGGGCTCCCAATGGACCGCCAGGGACCAAGAGATCTCTGATTTTGCTGTCCACAATCTCTCACGTCCTCGGCCGTCGCCGTCCCAAGATGGTCCAACGCTTCCTGCACAACTGTTCCTCGACCCGGCCGTACCACAGCCCCGGCGCGCCAACGCAACGCTCCTCATCCTCGCGCGAAACAGCGATCTGGCGGGCGTCATCCAGAGCATGGAGCAGGTCGAGTCAAGGTTTAACCGCGAGTTCAAATACCCCTGGGTTTTGTTGAACGAAGAAGAGTTCTCAGCCGACTTCAAGAGGTGTGCATGCGCCGGACCGTATGTGTGACATACTGATGCAGTATGTACTAGACGCGTTGGCGTGTTAACTGACGCGCCTGTTTCTTTCGGTGTGATACCCCACGACCATTGGTTCCAGCCGGACTGGATTGATGAAGATCGTGCACGGGAGGGGCGAAACAAGCTAGTGGAGCAGAACATCATTTATGGCGGTCAGTTGATTCCGTTGTCGCACGTCGTTCAGCTTGCTCAAGACAGGCGTTTGCAGGCAGTGTGTCGTGAGTGCAGTTATATCTCCTCGATTCAAGCAACCCACGATCATCGTTTTCCAAGCTACCGCAACATGTGCCGTTTCAACTCGGGAGTATGTGCCTAATTCAAGACGGTCTAGCATTTCGCTGACCTCTTGATTGCGCAGTACTTCTTTAGACACGAGCTACTCCAGCCTTATAAGTGGTATTGGAGGGTAGAGTGAGTGATCTCCCGATGCATAAACTTGTCCTAACGTATCGCCAGGCCCGACGTCAGATATTTTTGTGACGTCGATTACGACCCGTTTCTGTTGATGGAAGACAACAACAAAATCTACGGTACGATCGCATTATAGATGGGCCCTTACTTTCAACTTACGTCTCGCTTCCTAGGTTTTACGATATCTATGCCGGATTGGGAGCCAACGATACCGACATTGTGGAGTTCGACTCGAGGTGCGAACAGGCAATGTGACACAGCTGACAGGAAAGTTGAACTCCTACCAAATAGAATTTATAGCAGAGAATCCGCAGTATTTACATCCAAACAACTCTGTGGATTTCCTGTCCGATAATGCTGGGGAGACGTATAACTTATGTCACTGTCAGTGGGTTTTCTTTCGACGACAGTCGCGCACTTATCATGCCAAGCAGTTTGGAGCAACTTTGAGATAGCCGACATGGACTTTTGGAGAAGCGAGGCATACATGAAGTATTTCGAGTTTTTGGAAGAAAAGGGAGGCTTCTACTACGAGGTGAGACCCTGTCATGCCTCTCTTGTTCACCAGATTGACCATAGTCACCATAAGCGCTGGGGAGATGCACCTGTCCACAGTATAGCTGTGTCATTGTTTGCCAGCAAGGAACAGATCCACTTTTTCAAAGACATTGGCTACCGGCACAGTCCATTCCAGCACTGTCCGCAAGGAACAGATTGGAAGAAAGGGCACTGTTCATGTGACCCCAACGATAACTTTGGTATGGCATGACTGTGATTTATCCAAAGAAAAGATGCTAACCTGTTGGGCTGCTAGATTTTGCTCATAACTCGTGCTTGAAACAGTTCATGCGTTTAGTGTAGCGCCCTGTAGCTTACTTTACCCTAGATCCTAATAACTAATTCATTTACCTAAATCCACGTGACTATTAATCGTTAGCCGTGGCCGCAGTCGGTACTCGGGACCGTTTTAACGATTTCGTCCAACACTGGTCTGGGTTGACCTGCTCGCAAGGATGATGACGCCTATGCGTTACGTCCTCCTCGCCCTTGGCATAATCGTGAGTGCGCTCCTCACCACTTCTCTGAAGACTATCATCTCACTCGGTCTGCAACGAGGTCGGACTACACTACATACTTAGCTTCACACACGATGAATACGGAAAAGCCACATCCGTCTCTCGTCTCACCGATTACTTTTCGGGTTCTCCATCTCCTCATAGGGAGAGCGTGCCCGACCAGTACTACAAGCCACCCGAGCCGGTCTACGAACCGGATCGCAAGGCGAACGCTACTTTTGTGATGCTTGTGCGCAACAGCGATCTTGCCGGTATCATGGGCAGTATGAAGCAAATCGAAGACAGGTTCAACCGGAAATTCAGCTACCCCTATGTCCTTCTCAACGACGAGCCGTTCACGGACGATTTCAAGAAGTATGTTAGAATGCTTGTATTTTTTCTTCGCCTTGCAACCTCATTGCTCAGACATATTTCCGCACTGACGCGTGCTGAAGTGGAGTTCGGTTTGATCCCTAAAGAGCACTGGGTGCAGCCTTCTTGGATAGACGAAGAAAAGGCAAGGGCGGCTCGTGAAGAAATGGTGAAGCAAAACGTCATATACGGAGGTGCGTCTTCAGTTCTGTTATGAGATATGTCATCCAACACGCTACACGTTTCAGGAAGCGTGCCGTGCGTGAGGCTCTCTATAGTATTGTTCAAGTTCTGACATCCTATGCGTGTAGCTATCGGAACATGTGTCGTTTCAACTCAGGGGTATGCCTGATGAAGTATTTCATGAGACAACCTGACGCCATCCGCATGTAGTTCTTTTACAGACAAGAACTCCTGCAGAAATACAAATATTACTGGAGGGTGGAGTGAGTATCGTCCTCCGATCAAATACATGGATTGATCGCGTTTCCAATAGACCCGATGTTAAACTCTTCTGTGACGTCGACTACGACCCTTTCTTACTGATGCAGGATCGTGAGAAAGTTTATGGTGAGATCCTCCGTTTGCAACCAAGTCACTCAGCATATCTTGCATTAATATAGGGTTCACCATCTCACTGTTCGAGTATCCCGCCACTATCCCCACTTTGTGGCCTCATGTCAAAGGTACGCCTGCCAGTTAGAGTTTCGTAACATGAAAAAGACAGATCTTTTAGCCTTCATCAATGAGAACCCTGGGCTGCTACCCACAGATAACGCCATGGGCTTCCTCACCGACGACGGAGGGGAATCTTATAACCGTTGTCATTGTGAGTTTGTGCACGCCCACGTGTTTTGGTTACTGATTGTAAGCTACGTCAGTCTGGAGTAACTTTGAGATAGCAGATATGGACTTTTGGAGAGATGAAGCTTATTCCAAGTTCTTTGACTACTTGGATGAAAAAGG
>JBBPLT010000188.1:0-47373 GCA_038089955.1 Strobilomyces dryophilus
AATTGGACCTCTCCTTGCGATCCCCATGATGATCCAATTCCTGCGCAGGTGTTACATGCCGTGCCTTACGAAGCTGAAGCTATTCGCTGTGGTCTGCCACCAGCCAGAGGACCTGGATGCTTTCGTCGCACAACTCTGTGCGCCGCTGCCACATGCTCGTACGCGCGACTCGTCGAGTGTCTCTCGTACCCCACGGAGCTTGCTCTCTGGTGTTGAGCACCTTTACCTCGTAGGCTATTTCACGCTTGAACATTTGAATACGTTGTACTGCCAAAAGGACCGACTGAGGCTGCCGCAGTTGAAGACCCTCGTGATGTGGCCCTCTTTCAGAGGTTTCGATGATTGGGACATGAGACGCCTGTTTGCGCTCGCGTGACGCTATAGGAAGGAGATGGGCGCACCTCTGAGGGCGTTCGGTCTTAGCGGATTGAAATGCGAGGTTCCGAAGGAGTGCCTATCGTAGTGGGAGGAGAGCTTGATCGAGGGTCAGGCGATGGGCGAATGTGTGCACGAAACAGTATGACGTATGCTTCGTTACTTTATCCTAACGAACGTTTGTTGGTTAGTCAATAGTGGCGTCGAGGACGTTGTCGGAGTCGCGCCGTGAAGCAGGACGCATGTTACAGACAAATCTGACGCCATACAGCTACACTCGAAAGGCTGACCGATAGATTTCACGGGCTGTTCACGCACCGTAAGGAATACCTACCATTCGAATTTCAACAAACACATAATTCAGCACACGCGCAAAGTACAAATCGAAGGGGACAACAACAACGCTAGCTCAAGTGGGTGACCACGCCTTCGCCTCCCTGATCGCGACCTCCACAAACGCCTCTCCCCCCCACAAGTCCTTGACCTTGGCATCCGACGTCGCTTGGTTGTAGTGGTTGTAGGCGGCCAGGGCAAGGACCCTCGGGTCAGTTAAGAGACTGAAGGCGTCGACGACACATACCTAACCCCGGCCCTCGGTTCACTAGTATAAGACTGTCCGGTCTGCTGGTGATTCGCGTGCCATGCGGAACTTGTATCAATAACCATAATAATTTATGTAACTGGTCCGCGTTGCATGTATACTTATGTCGGGAAATTTACAAAGCGGTGCGGTGCCACGCTCGCTTAGGTAACCGTCCGAACGCGGCCACCCCCTGAAGGTCGACTGGGGGAGAAAGGTGGGTGAGCGCGCCGGCGCGGCGACACGGCGGGGGATTCGCTCTGGGAACGTTGCGGACGGGTGGTACGCACACCGTCGGTGCTCAACCCTACTTATTTGTGTATGAGTAAGATGAAAATACCAGATGACTAGCGGGAGCATCCGACAGGTTTATTGACAATCGTAGCAGACTGCAAGCTGGTACCTCATCCGAGGTCGCGTACGCTGATGCGAATCGCCGACCGTCTCGAACTACACCACGCTTATGACAACAGAGGACTCGTAGTCGTCCACCCTCAAAACATACCGAATCGTATGGTAAAACAAGCGTCCCCTCACAGGGTCAAAGAAGATACTGCTAGACCACGGTGGGTCATGAATTTTGGTCCACCGAGGGGCCGAAATTTCCCCGAGGCTGATGACACATCCATCTTTGCTGGCATCGATCGCGAATCGTAGGGTAGGAAAGGGGCGATAATCACCAGAGGGGACATATGGCATTGTAAACCGCCAGAAACCCCTTACGTGCCCGTCGTCCGATGAGTCAACATGGCATGTGCGTCTTGAGCACACATTAAACTGACTGTGGTTCACGTGGGCAATGTCATGCTGTGCGATAGCCATCAGAAAGATAGTGTCTTTAGAATGTTGGTTCGGCAGCGAGAGATCAACGCAGGAAAAGAAAAGGCCATCGCCTTCAAAGAACTGATGGAGGAACCGGATGGTTGTCATGCCGGAAGCGGTTATCAAAGAATTTCGTATGAGATCGAGACTTTGGATCTGTCCACGTGCGATTCCTTCGTGAGACAGGCGAAGAACTTTGGTATCGCTGGGGACTAGATGTGGATCGGAAGGAACTGTGAAAGCCTGTACGAGAGTGGATGGTATTGGGTGAGAGAACGCGGGTTCAGCTTGGTGAAATAAAGCAATGATATGTGTCTTCGTCAGCATGACAACCTTCGGAGTTCGGTCACCGGCTTCTGCGTTGGATGATACCTTAGATGGCGACGTTTACAAGGTCGGCGGCGCATACATGATAGTAATACTCACTAAATTCGATCGGAATCTGGGAAATTCGTAGAATAATCGAGTTTCCGCATCGAAGATCAATTGATGATAATGAATAAATAAATATGGCGAACGGCCACCATCGATATACACAGCCTCGTCGGACTTCTTCGTAGGAACGTCCAAGGTGAGTGTGTGACAGATGGAATCGCCGTTGACGCAGAACTCCAAAAGTTTCCTACGGGATATACAACATGAACATGAGATGCATGAATGAGGGCACGACGCACCACGGAGGGCAGATTCCACCCGTGTCGAAACGAAGTAGGATAACGACGAGCAACCCACTTGCGGAAACGAGGGAGTTTACATCCCATTGATAAATCGGTGACCCAGATTTCCACAGGAGCTGGTGAGGTGACCCTGCGTCTGAGTCGAGGTCGTACAATATGAACTCGGTCAATAACTCGCAGCCGACGAGCCACCTCCCGTGCAGAATGACAGGCGAGACTGTCCGCGGTTCCGACGCTCGGATCGCTACAGTCGAAATGTCCCCCATAGGTTGCGCCGTCCAGGAATACACCAAGCGTTCGGATTCAACGAGTGTGCGTTCCAGGAACCGGATCGATTGGGAAGGAAACGGACCAGGAGGACGAGGTAAGCATGCGTTCGTGTAAAGCGTCCTCCAAACCGTTGCATCGTACGTGAGATCATAAAACTGTCTGGAAACCTACCAGGTTCGTTACAGGCGTGTGACGAAGATCGACCCAAAGAAAGCGCTCACCCGTCGCAGCTGGACGACGCCTTGAGAAGTCATAAAGCAAATAATGTGATAAACGATCTCTGGGGGTAGATTGCATAGGGAATTCATCTTGGACATCAGCAAGACCGATGGGCCGTGGCAGCTGGGCACTCATACGGCGGCGGAATACACTGACAAATAAACAAATGTGTTCGTTGCAAATCGCACGCCTGCCACGCGCATACATGCCATCGCCAATTTTTCTTGTCTCTCCGAGTTGATCGATTTGTTTCCTCTTATTGATCGCGGTAATACCTCCAATGGTTTTGAAGCTGAAACGCCGAAAGCGGGGGTGGATGGGGTCAACCATACGAGGCCTTTGGCAGGCGGCAAGATTCATGGTTCCTTGGAAAGAGAAGAAATGGTTTCGTCCTCGTCGATGAATAGTAAGCCTCGTCGTTCTTCCATACATAGGACTGTCTCGCCACATATCTCATAGCGGTCTAAACCCCGCTCGCTGAGTCAGGAAATAAGATCTTCCTCCTGGCTGTCGCACAGAATGGCGTACCCACGGTTTTTGAACGTGATCCACTCCAAGGCAGTCTCATTTTTTCAAGTGTGACCAGACCATCTAAGCTTCGATGTCATCGGTTCATATTCTCTATTAGTGCTGAGTCCGGTGGCTCCGACAGCTCTGGCGATCCCAGTCATACACGATGGGCGAGCACCCTGCGGCTATACTGGACATGACTTCGACAACTCTGTTGGCCCATACTTATCGTAAGCCTGTGCCCTTAAAATTACCTAAGAATCTGGCCCCAAGGATCGTCAAGGGAAGCACTGAGAATGCAACTCACGTGGGTCACTCTCGGTGGTTCGAGTGTCCCTGAGTCTAATGGTCGATGACCATAGTATACTACGCTCCTTGGGCATGGCTTATTACATCTATTCATCGTTTTCGAGCCTCTCGTACCCATCGAACAACCGATGACGATCGCAATCGATAACATCTCCATTTTCGTTCCCGGTGGGAACCCCGCCCGCAATACGGATTCCGCCGCACTGAACTCATCGCACAAAAATATGGAAACTATACACTCCCCAATGGTATAGCCGACATGAGCACCACCGTCTTCTATGCGCCCATCCGTTCACATGACCAACTCCCCTTGAATACGAGTCACGAATATCAGATCCTATGGATTGAACCTAACGACGAGAGCCACGTGTTCGAAATTCAGCTTGGTGAGTGGAACGGTTTCAGCGGCGTCTCGAGGATTGACTAACAGATTACCTCTTACCATTTCGCTGCAGGTTCCCCCTTCACGAATCCTACAAGTACACTACCTACTGCCGACGCACACTATCTTAAAGTTAGAACCCACACTCTCGGTCTCCTGTTTGAATTCGCCTTTACTTCGGGCGATTGGCACAACTTTGCCTCTCAGGTCAACTGGGCGCTCCTCACGCTCGGGGTGTTTCATTCAACGAACGCAGCGCCGCTCGAGGCGGTCACAGGGATCGAAGACAATTCAAGCGCGCCTGCGGGCATAGCGGGTCAAGGTGATTATCACTTTGGGGTCCTTAAAGTATGCGCGGTTCCCACATCGTCCGTCGCCATCTCTACCAGCGGTGTGATCCGTTTTCGTACGAAATGGTAGTTGCAAATTTATGCGACCCACCGTCTCAGCAAGTGGACATTGTTTACTATGGTATCCAGGAGGGGGAGAAAGAAGTATTGACGTATTCCGGCGTATTGATTGAGAGCATCGATGACGGGGTATCAGCTGGGCGGTGAAACGTATCCGTCCTATTACATGGATACTTACACCTACTGCAAGAATGTTGACAGCTTTCTTCATTTCGGAGTGGCGGACAACAGTCCCCCCCCCCTCGCTCACTGCTCTGGTGAGCGGTTACTGTTTTCGTGATGACATGACGCAAGATTCTGCTCTTGGCCGTTTTGTGGAAGCACATCAACAAAGAATTTGGGCTTGTCCTCGGGCGTTGCTCGGGAGACACAGTCAAGTTTCTACTTTTAGTGTCGTACAGGTCTTGACAGGATCTACACAGCAAACTGTTCTTGTTAGGCTAACCACGCATCAATGCATCAAGACCCCGTAGTGCATTACCATCCAGTAACACAGACTCAC
Organism: Strobilomyces dryophilus; assembly: GCA_038089955.1. Lineage (NCBI taxonomy): Eukaryota > Fungi > Basidiomycota > Agaricomycetes > Boletales > Boletaceae > Strobilomyces > Strobilomyces dryophilus. The sequence continues at coordinate 5,057 of JBBPLT010000188.1, forward strand.
CGTATTTGCAGGAAGCACAGCACATTCACTGCCATTCCATCCACTTCTACGCTGAAATGAACTACCGGTAAATGCAAAGACAACACATGAGACCATTCTGAGCGTGGTCGTGTATGTCCTATCTCGATGACAGGTGCCAGTGGCAACTCGACCTCTGGGCAACCTGTTACATCGACTTTTTCGTGGCATGACTCTCTTCCGTATGGTTGGACGCTATTGAAATGGGCGAGAGATCAAATTTCTCCTGCAGTCTTCCAGCTCTACTAACTTTCGTAGTGGTCGTGTTTGGCCATTGACATGAACTCGTTGGCGTCCACTGCGAAAAGTAACGTCATGGCTCGTGCTTACATTCATTCTTCCAAATTGTTCATTGATCAGTAGACGCCAGGTCACCTTCACAGGCGCCCAATCCAATATACATAATCACGCCGGGTCGGAGCATGGTTATCATATCAGTAATCTAGGTCATGGCAAAGCTCCGAGAAGACCGATTATTACGCACAATTGACGTCACGACTTGGTCGTAGTGAGATCGTCAGTGGAAATGCACCTCGCCTGTGTGGCGAGGCTGCGGGGTTCTGATACACAGGTGGAAGGAACTTCCGAAGTGTGATGATATTCGTAGGTAAAACGTTCAACCGGACCTCCACGTTGTGTACACGCACCACCCACATGACTGCATACGCAAATATGTACCTTACTCTCTCCATCAGACCTCATTCATGGGGGGTTTTTTTCTTTTTTCTTTTTTTTTTTTTTCAATTTCTGAAGTCGACCAACAAATGGCTGTATTCGATCGTTGCTTACACGACCCTGGGAACTTTGAACTGAAGAGTCTGCTAGACGAATGAACCGACTTGTTACGCTCTACCAAGGATATTTTGACCAGCCTCATAATACACGGATCATCCGCCCGAATAATGAGCGATACGGTTGGCATTCTTTCGGAACTTTCTGATGAGTACCAGGGTTCAATGTCTTGACGAAAAGGAGGCACTGCATTTCGTGGACCCGGCTGTGTCGAAATGCCCTGAAGCGCAGCTCAACCTCCCGACTCTTTCCGCCGCAATGAAAGTCGACAGGCTCAAACTAGCAATGAGGTACGATTTACATAACACCTCTGGGCCCCCATCTTATAAAGCACCTTAGGCTTTGATGCCGGCGTATCTTCGTAACCCATGTTATGCCAGTCACACCCATCAAAGTTGATGAGCAACGTTTCGCTGCTCACAATGCGGGTTCCATTCTCGCATTGAATCCGACGCTGCCACCTCCCCCACCTCTCGTTGCAGTCACATCGCCGAGCGGAGTGACCCAGTACCACACGATCATCGCCATCGCCATCGGGTTCGGTAGGTATTCCAATGCCTCTCCCCGGAAAGTCTCTGGAATGATAAGATCCCACACTTTCCAGTGTGTTTTGCCATCCTCATCGTAGCAGGCTTGTTCATATCCCTGCTTCCATGCTTCACCCAACATGTCCCTTCGGCTTGTTCGCAGCCACAGCTCCGACCATATACACGTACCGCTATCCGTATGATCCTCCCTTCCTGAGCATTTGCCCAGGTCCAGTGACGTTTGATCCTTTCTTTTAATCAGGTCGCAATCTCTGCAGCAACCGTACTCACAATATTAGTGGGTGTCTAGGCTCTCGTCCGCGCGCCCCAGTTCAACACGTGGAGGGGAGAATCGCCATGACGCCCTTGCATTTGGGCCATTGGTCCCCGCTTTACGATTACAACGACTCGAACCCCCCACCGTACGGGGGACCGAGCCCTCCACCGTATTCCCCTCCGCATCATTTACATCTTCCTCCAAGGGCTGTGGTCCGAAGTATGACCTATGCTGCGGCCTATGACACGGCATGATGCACCCTTGTGCATGAGGTATTCTCTCCCGATTATCTATATGTCCATTTAACGCACGCAACTCTTCTTTTCTCGTTCATTGTTCCTACACCCACGAAGACGCAAATCATCATTATACGAGCAATATTTATAGATGACAAAGGCCTCTAGGATGCAGTGTAGGTTTTGTTACTCAGTGGAATCCGTGGTATGTACTATGTACGCTCTGCGTCGCCGTGATGGCCACCCGAGGATACATTAGCCAAATCACATAGATGGAGAGAAGTCTTGGCGCTAATCCTTTCTCGATGAAGAGCGTGTGCAGCACGGATGTTTGAGCGGAAGAATGGAAGGGGAATCGAGCCCGGGTATTATGCTAGCGCATGCTACATGCTTGTGCTCGAGAGTACGGCGGTTGCGTGCGGACTCGGCTTCCGGCGCGAGAATCAGTACGTTACATCCCCTGTCCCTGCACATTTGCGGGATAACTTGCACACAATCCCGACACTTCGCTCTAGTACGCCCTCCCACGCAGTGAGCCAAGATTGTCGCCCCACGGCACCCCTGATATCTCAAGTTAAAGGGTATCGTACAAGTTACGCGCCACCAGTTGGCCAGCTGCGTACTCCCCACAGGACAGATAGAAAAAGGGCACCAATAAAATACTAATATCACTGGCATCATATCAAGGAGTGAGCGGGCGAGTGCAGAAGATGCCAATTGCGACTCGAAAAGGAAGGTGAGGTGGACCAAAGACCCAATTATCCAGCTGAAAATCGGTGCGCCAGGTGCAATAGTCCATGCCGAAAGTTCAAAACCATGAGAAGCGCTACGTGGAACTCGGTAACGAGGAGGAAGGTGAGAGGCCGGAGATGAAAGAGGAGTTGTCTATTTGTCCGCGGAATCCAAGTTTGGAGCTGGGACGACATAGAGTCAGAGACGAGTATCCAACGTGAGTGATATATGTAAGTGTAATGTTTCAATGCAGTCTTTAGGCGCTGTTTATGGATAACTCGATCGGGCACGCTGCGGCATTCACCTGCGCTGAAGCCGTACTCGCTGAGAGTAGACCCTGAATGTGCATCGTCAAAAGGATCTCGAAGCTCACACCTTGGTGACATAGATCGGCATCAGTATCCGCGTGCAAGGAAGAAGCGAGTAAACGCACCAGGCCTAACTCCATTCGTGTACGTGCCTGAGTTTTTGCATGCGTTATACCACGCTACCCAGGTAGGATCCGTGTCATTTGGTGCAATATAAGAAAAATTGAGCGGAATCTGGATGACTGGGAATGAATGCGCTGGGAGCGTCACTTTGCCAAAGTAACCCGTCCCTATTTGAAAATTGCTCGACGGATACCACACCTGAGCATCGATGTGGTTGAATGTGAGAGGAATGATATTGGTAGTCGTGTCGACTTGAATATCGGCGAAGGCGGGGAAGGAGAAGTTTGCCGGGGAACGTGAAAATTCCGTGGGTATTGATGAGTTGAAGTTGCCCGTGGCGGCAACCAATGGTGAAGCACTGTAAAAAGAAATTGCTGGTACGCGAGGGATGGTGATAGCGAGCACAATGGCTACGCTGTCGCGGGGAGCACGCAGTAACAGGATAAGCGCCAAACCGACAGCACACTGGGGAAATACTGACATAGCACAGCACGCAAAGACGAAGAACACGAGATACTTCTTCGTAAACCATTTGGTGCCGCAAAGACCAATTTCTCCCCGGTTCCAGGCCCTCCATTTTGCGTGGCGCTCTTCGTTCTTGACCGCTCTCCTGCCCGATTTGGTCATCTGCTTCATCTCTGAACGCTCCCACTCCGCTCCGAGAGCAGGAACCGTGACGAGTTCGACCGGCGCGAGCGCACTGTCAGCATCAACGCGTTCTGGTTTGTTCGTAGAGGCAGGTGTCGGAGGTGGCAGCTGCTGATAACTTTTGCACCAGATACAGTGAATAGCTTGCGAATATGGTACAAAGACTCTGATCACTTACGCAGCTTCCTGACGTTGCCCGATACCAAATGTAGTGCTATATCGTGGGCCCGTGTTATTAAAATCTGCGAAGACGTCCCAATTGTCCGCTTGTCCGACTTCCTCTTCCTCATCCCGACCACCCTTCAGTGGCTCTTGTCTGCCTGCTGCGAAAAACGAAGAAGCATTGTACCCTGCAGACTGTGTATTGAGCAGATCTTGCGACGTCCGAGACTGACGGTCAGCGTAGAACGAGGACTGCGACTCTGCGCGCGGCCGAGCTGCCCCCCGAGGAAGGTTGTTACCGGGTGCCGGTGTGGATGTGTCATGGAGTGCGTCGATTGACCTGCGTGCACCGTAGAAGGAAGAAACAGTGGATTTTCTATCGTACTCCATGGTTACCCCGTCGAGCTGAGAAATCGACTGGGTATCAGGACGGCGGGGGGTGAGAAGATGATGTTGTTCCCTTGTTCCCACTAACAACGGGTTTCGGGTTGGACTAATCCTGTTTTTGGGGTTAGGGTTACCGGCGGGAGTCACACAGAGTCACGTCAGGTCACACGTTGTTACGGAGACTGTTTGGCCCGTGACGGAAGTGATAGTTTTATTGCGCTCAATCCTGGCTCGATTTCGTTCATTCAAGTTCGCCGTCGCTCGAAGTATATCGTGGATGAAGCTGAGTAGTAAGGACAGCGAAATACTTTAAATGTTGTATTTGAGACGACTACCAAAGTAACGTAATATGCATGCCGACACAATCCCGAAACGGATTGTCGATACGGGTATCTGTATACTTCTGGAGGGCCGACTCTGCTGACTGTATAGCATCTTTCAGAGAACACGTGCCGATGATCGCATATGCACGATATGCTTATAATGGATACTGTCGGGACCAGCTAAAACCCTACGCATTATGCAAAGTCATCGACTGTACTTATATAGACACCTTACAACACAATGCAAACCTTTGATTCACGTGTGTAGGCAGTGGTCCGTCAGGGACGGGGAATACCAGTGGTGTTCACCACAGTCGTGGGAGGTTCCGGTCGAGAACGCCGTCAAGAACGTGTCTAGATCACATGCTCGTTCATGTGCCTTTGGTTCATCTCATCCAATGAGCAGTGTTCTGCTTGATCAAGCTCCAAGATGACAAGAATTAGTAAGATTGAGTCACGTGACAAAAAATTCAGTAATTGATCATCATCTTATTCGCCACCTGACAGTCCGCCACATTGTTTTCGCGCACTCGGGCACTTACAAAAGCCCTCCGGGCTTGGTTACCAGCAATTTCCTCTTTAGTACTCACCCTCAGACAAGACCCTCCTCGATTTCAATCCACAAACGTCATGGCACCTCTCACAAACGGAGCTATGTTCAAAAGCACAAAGATGCACTCCAAAGTGGTACGTTTCCTTGGAGTTTATGAGAGCACACACTACAGTTTGTATGTCCGATCCAGGTCATCATCGGCTCTGGTCCCGCTGGACACACGGCCGCTGTCTACCTTGCTCGTGCCAATCTCAACCCCATTCTCTTTGAGGGTTTCATGGCAAACGGTTTCGCTGCTGGTGGTCAGCTGACCACGACAACTGAGAGTACGTTCACGCTCGACTCGCCTTAATCTCGCTCATTTTATCCTTTTTCCGGCCCTAGTCGAGAACTATCCAGGGTTTCCTGCAGGGATTATGGGTCCCGAGCTGATGGACAAGTTCCGTGAACAATCGATACGGTTTGGAACGCGGGTCATTACCGAAACCGTGTCTAAAATCGACTTAACCGTGCGCCCGTTCCGGTACTGGCGTGAGGGCCAAGAAGACGACGAGCCAGAGACAGCGGAGGCCGTGATCATCGCGACAGGTGCAAGTGCGAAGCGCCTCGCACTCAAAGGCGAAGAAACATATTGGCAAAGCGGAATCAGTGCGTGCGCTGTGTGCGATGGTGCTGTCCCGATATTCAGGTGAATTATTTCCTCTTCAATATATCTGGACACTTTTATGATGCGCTGAACAGGAATAAACCACTCGCCGTCATAGGAGGTGGAGATTCTGCGGCAGAGGAAGCGACTTGTGAGCGAGAAACATCACGTTCTAACCTCGATGATTTTATTCTCCTCAGACCTAACCAAATACGGCTCTCACGTTTATGTCCTCGTGCGCAGAGGGGAACTTCGCGCGTCTAAAATCATGGCCAAACGTTTGATGAATCATCCAAAGATCGTACGTGTACTCAGTTGGATGTTACTAACCGCGGGTTGATTGATCCATCCTTTTACCCCTCTGCGTAGACTATTCTTTGGAATACGGTTGCTACAGAGTGCCAGGGGGACGGCGACCTTCTCAAAAATCTGCGCATCAAGAATGTGCAAACTGGCGAAGAAAAAGATCTCGCCATCAACGGTCTCTTCTACGCAATTGGCCACGAACCCGCAACCGCCCTTGTCCGCAATCAGTTGCACACGGACGACGACGGTTATATTATTACCGTGCCCGGCACAACACAAACCAGTGTCAAAGGTGTTTTCGCCGCAGGTGACGTGCAAGACAAGCGTTACAGACAAGCGATCACCAGCGCAGGCAGCGGTTGTATGGCGGCACTGGAGGTCGAAAGGCTCCTCGCAGAGGAAGAAGAAGGCATTGACGCAGAGTAGTAGTAACTCGACGAGAATGCTGGCACCCCCTTTTTTGACTTAGCTCTGTAGACTTTGGTTCTTCGCCCAGGACAACCAGTGTTTTCGCAACCATTCTCACCCCATATCTAATGTAGGATCCGTCGATGTATTACCCCGAGTTATCTAATTCATACCATGGACGACCTTGGAGCAAGGAATTTCAAGCTTGCAGTCTGTTAGTAAGACATTGGCATTCCAACCCACACGGTCCCGGTGCCGTTTGGTGATTGCCAGTGAGCCCATTGGCATGAAGCTCGTCACGTGTACGGTGCTTCAGTATTTCTTAGGAGCTCGGTCCAGTTCGCTCGTCCGCTCGTCCAGTGTTCCCGCCGTAGCCCGCGGCTGGCTTCCATTGCCTGCAACAGCGATTCGATAGTCTACATAGTCCGTTCGAAATACTAACCCAACAACATAGTACACGCAACTAATAGATAGTACATGCACATGTAAGTTACTGCATGAGGCAGCCGAACAGACCACCCGCTTGCCTCTCGCGTTCCTGCCTCGTGTGTTCTTCCTGCTTCTCCATTTTCTGCCTCTCTCGCTCCTTCAACCTCTCCCGCTCTTCTCTCTCGTACAACTGCTTCTCACGTTCCTGATGTTCATTCGTCTTCCTCTCACGTTCAGCGGCAAGCTGTGCTTCGGCTCGTCCTCTTCCGACCTCTGCGAGCTCACGAGCCCTGCGTTCCTGTTCGTACAACTGAACTTTGTGTTCTGCATCCGCCTTTTGCTTCCTGAAATCCTTCCTGTACCGCCTATTCTCACTCTCGAGTCGCGAATTCTCCGTTGCAAAATTCGTGACCATCCGCTCGAGGTCACTGCGAATCCGCTCAATCTTCTCTCGCGCTTTCCTGGCCTCTTCCTGAAGTATCTCTCTTGTCTCCTCATCCTTTGCGAGTCTTGCGGCCTCTATCCCTAGGCACAGATCCTCTAGTGCTTCTGCATGCCGTTCACTTCGTTCTTTGAACTCATGCATGACATCTGCGCCGGCGGTGGTGTGGGCGAGGTCTTTTTCTTGATTCACCATCTCGTCTTGGACGAGCAACGTCGAGGGTTCCAGGCCGACCAATTGCCGAAGGATCGCGTGCGCTGACGCCTGCGAACCGTCATGACGAAGGATTCGCGCACCCTTGTCGAGAGCGGGCTTGAAAAACTTTTCTTTGCTCGCCAGCTCGCGTTCTCGTGCCTGCCCGTCGCTGGGGTCCACTTTGGACCACATGTTAGTCACGAGGAGGACGTTCTTGAGGCCGGCATCTCCGCAGAGATTGCGGAAGATGTGAAAGTTTCTTCGCGACGGTCCTCCCATCTTGTTGTCCGCGATGCGATGCATGTAGATCACGCCAGCGAGCCTGGTGCCTTGGCTGTATCTACCCGTAGGAAGTATGTCGAGTCTCCTGTGAGCGAGAAAGCGTGCATGTACTCACGAACGGGAGAGATAGTCTGTTATTGACTTGAGGACGTCGGTGTCGCTCCGGGTCGTATCATCGAAACCGGGTGTATCGATCAAAGTGACAGTTCGCCCGTCGAGGAAGAACGTAGACGTTTCCACGTCAATGGTACAACTCTCGAGCGAATCACTGACGCCCAAGTCCGACCCGCTTGCAAGATTGATGAACTAACGATCCCTTCCGATAATCTGTCCTATTTCGTAGGGTGAAACTACCCACGGTTGATTTTCCGCTGCCTGTGGCTCCCATGACACTATAGACACTGGCTGAAGGGTGATACGGTTAAAAAGCAAGAGCCGACGCACGCAACTCTCATCCTGTCTTCTTCGGAAGCCATCAAGGGTTACAGATGGCTGAAACTGTCCGAAGACAGGCTACACAAGGGATTTGGAGCGACCTGCAAAGGCTGACTGGTCTTCCGAGAACTCTTTTATCCACAGTTGTCATTGCGGGTACGCCCTGCGCCATCCAGTGTTGCGCAGCCCTGGATCTGGATGGAATACTTCACCGTCCTATGCCCTGATCGGCCTCAAGGCTGTCCACGACGTCTCTGCATCGTTTGGGGTGGCGGTATCTGATTGGACAGGACACCTGTTGCATGTCGCTTTCGGTGCGCCTGGCATCAACTTTCGCAGTTTAACCGGCCTGGAGCGAACGCTGTCTTCTGTCCGTCACCTCTTTCAGCTTTATAATACATCATCGCAAGCCATGGAATAGAACACCGGTGGCAGTCCGGCTTGGTTTCTTCAGGCGATGCACGCAAGCCTTGGACACGGGGTAGCCTCATTGGAAAGCGGCGTCAAACCACATGGGTTCATAGCGAATACCTTCATAGCGAATACCTTTGGCTTGTAGGTCGGACATAACAGATGTGAGATAATAATCATTACCAGTGTTTCCTGACACAGCATGGTGAGGACCCGCATCTTGGTCCCACAATCAATGAATAACACTAGTAAGGAAATTCTAATCCCGCATCTCTCACTCTACCTAGCCGGAAATTCAAAGGACGACCATTCCAAAATGCGTCGTGCGCGATGATATGAAGTGAATTGTGCAAGGATTCCCCTTGGACTTCACATCATGTCTGACTTATGGAACGCACGCACCAACAAGCCAGGTGATCAACGCAAGGTGACCCGACAGCATGACGTGCCACAGCGCCGTTAACACGTGGCCTGTGAGCGGACTTCAAGCTCGTTCTGGCATTTACCTCTGTCGACACCCAACGACGCTACTCGTCGAAGAATGAGCCAGATTTTTTCAGCTGCTCTCGGGTTTCTTTCTGCTTGCCTAGGCTCGCGAAAACAGGGTAATGTGAGATTGGGTGACTCTGACGAAGAGGCAGCGCCGGCGGCGGGAACGTTCATGCCATCCGCACCCCAGAGCGCTAGTTCAAAGCCCATCTACATTGCGTATGTAGTTATTCCTCATCCTGGTCGTGCTCCCATCCTCATGGATGCATCAGGATCATGGGTCCAACTGGGAGTGGAAAAACGACGGTGCGTCTACCGTTCAACATATCATGCGACTTACTAAATGTGCTTACAGTTCGTCAACCTGGTATCCAACTCATCGCTTGGCGTGGGGCGAGGACTGGAGAGCTGCACTTCAGAAGTACAACCATCGAATCGCTTTAGAGTTGGCGAAAAAGAAGTGGTCTTAGTCGATACGCCGGGCTTCGGTGACACTACCCTCAGCGACAGTGACATATGGAAAATTATAACTGCGTCTTTCGTTACCAGGTGAGCACTTAACTCACCAACCGTGATCAAACTGCCGATGCTGCTGCATTAGCTACAGAGCAGGCATACGCTTCACGGGTGTCATTTACATGCAGAGAATATCTGACGTGAAGATATCCGGCTCGGCTCGACAGAGTTTCAGAATGTTCCAAGAACTCTGCGGCGAAGAGACTTACCGCAACGTTCTCCTTGTCACAGGCATGTGGGACACAGTCACCCCGGAAGTTGGCGATTTCCGAGACCGAGAACTTGCGTCCAAGGACATCTTCTTCAAACCGGTCCTCGAGAAAGGCGCCAGGATGATGCGCCATAACAACACCCACGAGTCAGCATTGGAGATCATCCGGAATCTCGTCGATAAGTCCCCCATAGTTCTTCGAGTCCAGCAAGAATTGGGAGGCGGTGCGGATATCATGCAGACGTCCGTGTACAGGCAGATACGCAAGTTAATGTTGGATCTAGTGGCTCAGCGTCAGAAGAAGCTGGATACTTTGATGGGGGAACTCGCGGAAGCTGAAAGGGATGGTGACGAGGAAACGCAAGAAGAACTTGAAGAAGAGATTGAGGCTGCCAAGGTGGAGCTACGAGAGGTCCAGGACAAGACATCGGGACTTGCGAGGGAGTATCAAGCAGAGGTACGCAGGATCGAAGAACTGCTGCATAGGCGAAGGGGCTTGGGTAGCATGTACTTGTGAAGCATCACTGCTGTAGACATTGCTGTCGCTAGTGTGGGATGTCGAAGAAGTGTACGGTCTCCAGTAAATTGCAAACGGACGTCTTACTTCCTGTGCACCCGAGTCGGGCCGTCGTACCGGCTAAATAACTATCCCGGTCTCCGACACCTTGTTTGAAATTGTTCAAAAAAACGAATGAATGGCGTTGGCATGATACACCATTGCGTACCCGGGGCAGAATGCTGATAGTTCCAGATAATTATTTACCCAAAGTCGCTATGTAATTTGGAGTGTGGGACGCAGTGCACAATCGTCTTCACATCGTCCAGCAGGCGTTCGTTCAACTTCGCAGCCACGAGTTCGCGAGCCACAGTTACATGTGCATCCGCGCTGTTCGGCGCAGTGATGTTCGCTATTACATTTACAGTCGCCACGGTGCCGCATCAACAAGACTGGCAGCAGGAACGCAGAAACTACTGCAAGTCTGCTCCTCGTCCGTGGATTTGAGGCGATGTTCGAATTCATTTCGATTCGTTCAGAACGGCACGTATTCCGCGTGTCTCTCCTAACTTTCGATTGGGTGATGTGAAGTCGAGACAGCGCCCCGCCTACTAAGTCACGGTGATATAAAGGGACTCGTATTCACTTTCATTGGCACTACGTTCTGCCGCCCCAATCTTGGGTGCTTCCTTTTGGGCCTTTTGACTTTTAGACTCAGCAGAAACTCTATGGTCTCGCCGGAGCAGACGCTAGCGATCGCGTACGCCGTCCTATAATTTTGTCCAACTGACGGTACTCTCAATTCGCATCCAGCGTCATAGGAGTCCCCCGAAGTGGGAAATCAGCCGTGCGTCCCCTCCCCCCCCAAAGAGGTGTTTGATAGCTCACCAAGAATTTATTAGTTCATTAATCTAGCTAGCGGATCAAACTCGCCTGTCAACGAGCCGCTCGGAAACTGCACTGCCCCATTAAAATCGTCGACACTTTCCATCGATGGGCGGACCGTCGCCTTGATTGACACTCCAGGGTTCGGGGACCCGACGCCGAGCATACTAGAAGTTCTCAAGTTCATCAGCGACCACTTTTCCGGACTGTGAGCACCATCATCCGAGACAGCGAAACATTGAACCCACCCGCAGGCGCAGTCAAGGGGTCAAGCTCGCGGGAGTGATTTACATGCATTGTCTCACCGAGGACCGTCTTCACGGTCTATCCAGGCACAACTTTCACACCTTCAGCAAGTTCTGTGGAGGTACAAGTCTCCAGGACATCCTCGTCGTCGCTGACAAGCAAAAGAGTATCGGAAAAGAGGACTTCTTCGAGGTTGTGGTTGAGAAGGGTGCGCGGATGTTCTATCATGATGGGTCGCAGGCATCTGCACATGCCATCCTCCGTCACTTGCTCCATCGGGAGCGCACAGTTCCCCCTGCCCAAGAAGACCCGCCCACGGATACTGGCCATGCAACTACCAGCGCAGACGCCGCACGTCAGCTTACTAGTCACGTGGAACATCACACGAAAAAGTTTGCAAAACTTTGTCGAAGGATAGATGCGGCAACACTCGAGGAAAACGAGGAGGCAAGGACGATGCTGCAAGAAGAAGCGAAGAACTCGCTAGAGCAGATAGAACACATTCGACATGACCTGGAGCAATTGGTCGCCGATGTCGCGACAAAAAACTCGCGACTAGAGAATGAAAATCGTCGGTATCAGAATGATGTTACAATGCAGATGGCAGAAGCTGAATTCAGAACACGGTTACTTGGAGAGGAACGCAGGGCACGCGAAGCCGCAGAGGCTCGGCGAGACTGGGCTGAGGCACAACTGGCCGAAGTGCGTGTGTTGTGGGAACGCCAGCAGACGGAAAGGGAAGACGTAAGGGGACATGTGGCATTGAAGTATGACAAGCTTTTCGCATGTGGTGCATTAATCTTTCTTGCATTCTGTGTGTCTCGATTCGCATTCCATGGATCTGCCTTACCACTATAACTACACGGGAATAGCTAACCAGCAAACCTCATGTGTATATTTATTGTAATTCATTCGCATCGACCATGGTAATTAACCGGGACGCGTAATGCTACCGCATTGATGATATCAGATCGCAATCCTTGTGCTATGCAATTAGGCTGTCATACTTTTCAGCCTCGTTGTTACCGCACAAGAATCCGGAAAATGATATTCACTTGATTCTAGATCGTGGTCTCAGGACTCGATGCCGCAAGGAGTCCTCGTGTTTCGCTTTTCCGATCAAATGACATTGACGTAGAGGGTCCCGAGTAAACTTGACGTCAGACCCCAGCTCGAAGAAGCATGAATAAAGCAAATATACACTCAAGCCAAGATAAGAATTCCACTATGATCGACAAGAAATCAAAGTTAAAAAGCAGGAAATGATTTTCTTCCTTTGCTCATCGAAAGTCCAGGAAACTATGCCATACCATAAGTTCTCTTGAGCCCCTTGAGCACGAACTCTCCAGCACTAATGGGACTATATCTAGCCGGCCATTCTGCCGACACACAACTCGATATGGGCTGCGGAACAAATGCATCGCATTTACCGTTTCGCGCTTTCTGTTCCACTGAGAAGCCACCTACTTCGATGTTGACATTGTAATCTGTGCCAAAGAACAACGCGATGGAATACCGTTCCCTTCCACTTTTATTGCTGACACGATGAACTGTAGACCTGAAGACATCATCTGCAGCACAAAATAATCCAATATGTGCCAAGGAAAAATTCCCAGCACTCACTCGTCCACAGGGCAAGTTGGTCACCAATGCTAAGCCAGAGGATAAGAACAACCAGACAATGTTAGAGCGGCCATAGTACTCGCTTGATGACCAAGGTATCTTCGATAGGAGATACATCAATCCACTGTTTCTCGCAGTTCATGGCTTGAAGCGCTTGGATTTCAGGTTGCTGCCAAAGAATGGTGAAACACTAAGGGCAGAACTTGAGTGAACTTCGTTTAGTGGTACACCATCTTGCAAATTCTAACCTCGAAGCTACATGGGTAAGTAAATAAGAAAGATGGGAAACAAGTAATAGGCACTCAGAGTGGGGCCCAATACCAGGAGTGTCATCTTTAAGGCCAAGATGACGATGGCCACTTCGTAGCGGATAATGGAGCGTTCTCATGACTACGACTGAATTCTGCGCCTGGCAATATTTAAATGCTTTCCAATCTGTGGAGGATCGCGCGAGGTCAAGACTACTACCTTGTCACTGAAATACGTTTCGGGCAGTTCGAGAGCTAACGCGAATAGCGGGAACAAAATCTTGCCAACGTCCAGTGCTGCGTGACTGTAAATAAATCTTAAGAACCCCGAGCCTTACTTTCGTAGATTGAATGGACTCACTAGTATTCAAGGCAGGCTGCCCTGTACCCAGGACAGTCATCCACGGGCCAAACGTTGTTTCCCTCCACCGCATCACTAGCATCATTTTGCCTCTTCCGGTCGTGCAATCTTGCTTCGAGTTCTTCCCATCCAAACTGAAAGCCTTCGTGAAAGTCCCCCTTGCTGTTATTGACCGAATCGGCGTTACCATCGAGAGGTGGGTTGTATCCTTTGAAATTGCAAATGCGGTGGTACAACTTCACAACAAATCCATCCGTTGAGCTGTACGCCAGCTGACGGTTTGATGAGAACTGTACCTTCATCTTCGTTTCCATTGGAAGACCAAAGTACGTCCTCATCGCGGCAAAAATGTTGTCCAAAGACGACGGGGGAATGCCGTGGTTTCGAACTCGAAACAAAACAATGAGGGACGGGCTCATCTGCAATAAGAATGAGTATACCATAGAAGAATCCGACTCGCATGCACGCATCTCTAATCTCGCGTGCCGTGGCCATTCTTCCCTCTGGCGTATCACACTTGCTTAGGTCGCTACGTCGAAATCAGTCAAAGGCGCCTACAGATCGACTGACTTTGTCCAGCTAGAGACTCACATGATCGGGATGCTGGTGAAGGCGCCATTCATGACGGCTGCAGTTTCTGCCAACGACATGATGGTGTGACAAGAGCCTGGAAACCAGCGGGAAATGATGCAAGCTGATACACCCCGGCTGTGTTCGGCGCCGAGTCGCCATTCGTTGATTTCTGCAAAAAATGTTTGAATAAATTTCCACCACAAACTGGTGCCCATGACACGTCGCCGTTGCACGACATCTTCCGAATTGAACATGGAGAAAATCGTCAGCTCCGCCGGTCGGCACCATGTGCCAACTTCGCCCAATGATACGGTCAGTCCGACGTTCAAAATGTGACATTCGTACCAATAATTCGACGATCCCAAATAAGTTTGTTTCGGGACTGGGCTTCTCGGGCAGCGCTCTTGAAGTAACCTGCTCACGGTGTAGTGGCTGATCAAGAAAATGCCGTTACATCTTCTCTGCCTCGTTCGATTTGGTGAAACACTATCATAAAGATAGCCTGAGCGCGGTACAAATGCGTGCGGTCTGTTATCTGCGGTGAATTTTGTTAGGCAACCGCGGAATCACTTCCTCATCCGAGTCTGATAGAAAGGTGATGATTTCCGGCTACTTAATTTAACGTGCCAGTCTCGGTAAATATGAGTACATGCATGGATCCAAACCCTGGTGCTCCAGAACCGACCGCCAATCGATTGTAAGCAAAGTCAGCTTACAAGATTGTCTATGCATATTGAAAAATAGATCACGAAAGCGATGTAAAAAGTAACATCCCGACCGAAACCAAGAAAACATGAATTAGAGACGTGGAATTAGATTTCCTGTTCATTTGTCACTGATACGGTATACGACGCGTCCAATCTGCTAGAGAATGGTGGTGACGATCAGTGTGAAATTCCGGGATGCGGCGAGGTGATGTCCAGAAGTCGGATTAGGTTTTGGATCAGGAAGTGTAACTCGTGCCCCTTGCAAACGCTGGATGTGAAACGACCACGTCGCCATCAAGGGCGACACTCCCGTTTCCCAATGGAGCATACGTGTTAGCACGGCGATATTGGGGATGCGAAGACGGGGCGAGAGAGCGCCATCTGCTTTCCCACGCGCGAAGCGCAGCCACGAAACCGGGATTTGGATTGATGCAAGGTCTGAAACGTTTGACGAGCGCATAAGCTTGGTCGTATGTCATTCCGAGATCATGGATGAGGTAAGCGATGACGATCGCGGGTGATCGGGAGATACCCTATCCTGACCGCGTCAGCGAGCAGTTTATCGTATCGTATCGTTTCGTGACACGCACCTGCTGGCAATGAACGAGAACGTTTCCTCCACAGGAGAGAGCACTAGCGATATACTGGCACGCGCCCTCGAGATGAGGCTTTAGGTCTGCCGACGGCTTATCGTGAATCTCTATCCGAAGACATCGGAAGCCATCTTTCTCCGATAATGGAATCCAGGGCGCATCAAGAACCTGTACTAGGTGCGTGATGTGATGGTTCTTGAGCAGGTCACGATCCATGGTCGCTGATATCGAACCAAGAAAAAGGCTTCCGGGCAGCGTGTTCGAGGTTTGGTTGACGGAGACGATTGTCGGAGACGATGAATTGGGGTAACGAGCGGGCAAAATCTGATGCATTGGAGTGCACATGGCTTCCATGACCTCTTGCGCCATCCCCTCGAACCGAATCATCTTGAGATGTCAATGGGTTAATACCTGAATGCTGACTTTTATGCCGCAGAAGAGAGAAGCGGACAGGAGAGAGACCACTCGTGGAGCGTGACGTCGAACGGGACTACATTCGAGTGGATCCGAGCTCCTCGTTCAAATAGTCGATCATAATGTCGAGGTTATGGAGTGCTCCGCTTCCTATTTTGGGAGATGGACCTGGATGTCAATTGGGGCTGTGCCGCACGCTGCGCTCTAGACTCTTCAAGGCACTATCCACCTCTAGGTCCTGGATCATTTCCCCTGAAACTTTCAACCCGCTCAATTGTGTCACATCCCATCAACGTGCCGGGGCACCGCGGCTTCAAGGTCCCCGTCCCGAGTGCCCCCTTGCCAAGGCAAGGAAACGCACTCGAGGACCCGTCCGAGTCCGGTCGCGTCATCATGCTTGTTGCCCTAGATATGTTCTTCCTTGCAAACGGGCGTTCGGAGCAGCGACCCGACACGCCACGAACGTACCCGCCATGCGAAAAAGACTGACCGTCTTTCTGTCGTGCACGCTATCGGCATCATCTCACGAGTTCCCACCGCTTTTACACATTTCGCAAGGTGGAATCGGACCGAATCGCGTACAGTGTAAATTCCTCCGTACTCAATCCAGCCTCCTGTCTACGTCTCACAGGAAACACGTGGTCTATGGGGAAAACTTCGCACACCGAAATAATTCTGGAACTCGCTTGTTTGAGGCACTTCGAAGGAGGCTGAATTGGACAATGCGGTGTCAGTGACATCACGCTGTCCTTGTGGCTCTAGAACTCCCGACACGACCAAACGCTCCCTTCATATGTCCCAGTCTCCGAAGGGTCGGCGCGGTTATGTTTATGGCGTCTTTCAAGCTCTCGGAGATGAAAGTTAAATTTAATGTCACCGCACCGCGTTTGCTGTGCAGATCAGGGGGGAGACGGAAGCCCATGAAGTGACTTCGCCGTAGTTTTCGTACCATCTCCAGGCGGGATTCGCACTGTCTGGGCGTAGACGTTGCACTCGTCACATCAAGCGGCCCTGCGACACAAGTGCCACTCACCTCATAGTTAAGGGGGAAATAGGTCCTTCATATCGCCACCACAGCCAAAGGGTGCGTGCCTGTAAGGGCTGGCTCAGTCAGCCCTTTGTTTTCGGACTTGTGGTGATCCCCCTACTCGCTCGAGTTTCTAGAGTGCAGCGCCGATTATGACGAGTCATATTGACGACCCCTGATGGGGCAAAGGTGTCGTATTCCCGCTGATCGGCCCCAGTCCAATCTCAGCTACACGTTTCAGCGTTCAAAACATTTGACATTTCGACATGCAATCGCAGCTCGACAACTCGACTGCACCAGGGCGATCGAGGCACCAACACGAAGCGACCCTCCTTTAGCTTGGCTTGACATGTCCAGCTGAGCCCATCGATGACCGGGTATGTATCTAACGATTCGTCATTGGCATCGCACGCTAACCCTGCTGTCGGTCAGGTACGCCATCGTTATCGAGGGAAAAGACAGCCTCCCGCTGGTCCTCGTCCCGAATTCCGGGGGAATTCGGGAGTCGATGCGAGGCGAACATGTTGGACGCCATGCCCATCGGGCGGGGCCCCGAAATTCCCGGCAGGAACTTGCGTGCGGAAATAGAAGAACGTCGATGCAGCGAGCCGAGTTAACAAGTCGCCGTTCCCGGATCCATCCTTAGGCCCTTGGTTCTGACTGCGAGCACCGAGCATATGCCTGTCACCCCATGGGTCCTGTCTGCCCTCAGGCTTGGACTTCATGTTTTCTGCTGGGCACGCAGATTGGTCGGTGTTCAGCAGAGGTGAAGTATCCAGTATGTATGTATGGGCCGTGATGACAACACTCGAACAGGTCAGATCGAGGTTCTAGTGTTACATGACATCCCATTAGTGTGGCAATTGGATTAATGACATATCACACGGGTCTGCCTCTCCATTTCGCCGGTACAAATGCTTGCAGCAAGTTTGGGTGTTGGGGTGTTTCCCGCCCCTCATCCTTACACAACCAACGACCATCACTCGCCTTCTCCCACCCACTTAGCCCTTCACGTGGGTCTAGACGTTCAAACGTATGTCAAACTGACGAACTGTGCGCCTCAAAGCCATTGTCAGGACAAACAAGGGAGCGTAAGAAACAGAATTCACAACCGTGAAATAAAAGAGGTCAGATCGTGAAGATCACAAAACACTAGTCGTGAAGGGTATGGATTCTGGAAGATGGAGACAGGTAGCGAGACGGAAACAACATCGGCGTTTAGGATGAATTAAAGAGCTAGTCTCAGACTGAGTAGTCTACAAGACCACGCAGCCGTGCTTCTTCTGTTTCCGGCTGAGAAGCGCAGCCCGGGTGGCGTACTGGAAAACTTCGCGAACACCTTCTCCCGTTCGTGCCGAGCACTCCAGGTAGTGCTTCGCTCCAATCTTGTTGGCCACAGCCATGCCCTATGACACGTCGTTAGACACGCGATAAGGGACAACGGTGGCTACTCGCCTCCTCGGGTGTGACGGGACGCTGACTCGTCTTCCGAAGCTCCTCAATTACCCTGGGGTCACGCCGAAGGTCCTTCTTACAACCGACCAGGATGATAGGCAAACCTGCGCAAAAGTGCATGACCTCGGAAATCCACTGAAACGACGGGTGCTTTTAGAGGTCACGAGAGAACTTCGAAGGAGCGACGGACCTTTTCCTGTACGTTGTCCAGCGAGTCCGGAGAGTCGACTGCGAAACAGATTAGAATGACATGGGAGTCAGGGTAGCTGAGTGGCCGCAGCCGGTCATAGTCTTCTTGGCCAGCAGTATCCCATAGCGCCAGCTCGACGTGCTTGCCGTCAACCTCGACATCCGCCACGTAGTTCTCAAAAACGGTGGGTACGTAGACCTGACACAAAAGTGGTCAAAACGATAAGAAGGAACAAATGACAGGGTTAATTACCTCGGGGAACGTTCCTTTGGAGAAAACAATCAACAGGCATGTCTAGTGCTGAAAATCAGAACGTGGTCACAGAGACGGATGAAATGCGAATGCGACCTTTCCACAAGCACCATCACCAACGATTACCAGCTTCCTCCTGATCTCAGACATTATGTGAACGTAGGAAGTAGGACGTTGTTCGTAGAGCGGGCGCTGTTTGAGGTGATGGTGTTGAGCGAGACAAGAAGTCGCATGATACAAGGCGGTCTTTTAATCGCTCTTTGAATTTGTCAACGCCGGCGCCACACCTGTGCCGCTCATGCCGTACAGCCTCGTACAAAGTCTGACAACCTAGTTACATGCGACGCACGGCTGTGGGGCGCAGATCAAGCCTACCACAGCTCTCATACTCACCCTCGGTTCCGTAGCTGCCCATCTTACATATCTGTACCTCGTCCACATGCCATGTTCCAAAGTTTACTTTGACCGGCCGCCGCACGCCGGGCTGTTCCGCGAGGACAGCCTGTGCAGCAGGCGACGCAAGCAACCTCGTGAACGAAAAGGGTCGACGTTCTCTGGCCCTAGGTTTGCGATAGGTAGTGTTCAGGATCGTGCAGTGCAGCTAGCGAAAAGGCGCTTTCATCCACGACAGAAAGGCGTGCACGAGGACCAGCGACTGACCTTGAGGGGACGACGGTCGGCGATGAACCCTGCTTCCACGAAGGTCCTGTTCACCAACTCTAGCACGTCGTCAGCGAAACCAGAGAGATTCATACGAGGTTATCGTTTACCCCCGACTGCCCACAACCGCTGCGCGTCCTCGTCTTCGCGCGCGGGTCCAAACCAAAGGACGTGTGCCTTTTCAGGATCCCCGCCGTCTGGCGGCATGACGTCCATCGTTTGAAGTGGGACTTTGAGACGAGCGCCACGCAGCAACTCTGAGATCTGCGGCCCAAGTGAGGTCAGGAGCGAGAGGGCGCCCGAGAGCGTCTTTCTGGGATTCGTCGCTGGACTATCGAAAGCGGCGCTGGAAGCGTTCGAGTCGTCGAGCGACATCACACCGAGCGTCAGATGCAGCCGACGTGGAGAAATCACGATCGACTGATCGAGCCCCGGCACCGCTGGCGTCGCTTCCAGCAATTCGCTCGTGAAGGCAGAGACGGATCTTTGAAGTGGTACGTGGTGACCCTGAAAGAGTGGTCAGTGAAAGTGACAGGAGCGCTAAGAGCTGAAACTGACGATTGGAAGCGATATGACTTTGACGAAGCTTTTGGTCAGTAAGAAAAACAAAGTGGAAGGACGTGACGCTTGCAGTGTGTGAGCGGAGGCTTGGCTGAAGAGTTGTTTCTACCATTGTCATTCCGAGCTTTGAACTGTCCCCTGGCCATGGAAGACACTCGTCTCATATCAAGCCTCGAGGATGCAGATGGCTGCGGCCCTGATTTTTGCCGAACAAGCTTGGAACACACGCTGCAGATACAGCTGAATATGGCCGAGTCTCGGATCAAAGTGGCTGTTGTGTGGCTCGATCACTGCAAGGGGGTCTGACAACGACCCTTGAAGTCCTGACGAAAACAAAAAAATCCATGGACCAGGTAAGGCTGGAATGAGGGTGGAAATGTGGGCTAATGGGTTCACGTCACTATAGGCTGTTTGGACGCAGAATTTGGCGAAATAACGTCAACCCTCTCTCTCGAGGGAACACAAAGGAAACGACAGGCGCCCTGTCCCTTGCTGACAGCTCAATTGGTGTGCGTGCTGTGTCCATTTCCATTTCTTTTCCCCCGAGTCGTCGCACGCTCGTTCCAACATCTCGTCGTATCGTTCCCTTGCCCGGCTTTCTATTCTTTGTCCCTGTCGATGAGCCGCCTGCCGTCCAGAGTCATCAACGTTGCCTGAGTCTCACACGGCGCTACCACACCGCCCACTTCCCTGACTCTAGCGCTAAACCCATTCCGATCCCTTCCAGTGCTCCTTATTTTCCCCTTCCACTGATATTACTATGACGGCCCCCCTCAGCGCCAGCTCCCGGGGGAAACACAAGGAACGTGCACCAACAGAGCAAAGAAATGGAAATGGCACCGAGTCTGGGATCGTTTTGAGCATGAACATGGTCTCGACGAGTTCTTATGCCGTGTAAGTCCAAGTTTCTACCCCTCGTCGTCACATGGCACTTACTCCACGCGTCTTAGAGCATACACCGTCCCAGTGCTGATAGGGTCTTCTCAGCAAACTTTTTCCTTGCAGGTCGACACAGGTTCCTCTGATCTCGTGAGACGCATCTTTCGTGTGTCGAGGCTTTTCTTAAACCTAGTTTTCCCAGTGGGTTGCGTCCAAATCATGCACGTCCACCTCCTGCTCGGCGGCGTTTGGGCATCTGTATGATCCGAGTTCTTCGCGGTCGACGGGCACTAGCCTAACGATGCAGTACCTTGCCGGTGCTGTCGGTGGCCCAATCGTATGGGACCGCGTACAAATTGGCAACTACACCATTCTAAATCAAGCACTAGGTGGGGCTCGCGTTCCCCTTCGCCCTACTCTGGTTGACCAGTCAAACAGCTGCAGCAACCACCGTCAGCAACGAACCGTTGTCTCCCAATTTCGAGGGCATCCTCGGTCTCGCGCTCCCCGCAAATTCGGTGATTCAACAAGCCTTGCCCGCGAGCACGGGCGACGCTCCAGACGGAGCCGCGGTGCCCTCCAACCTCTTCTCCCTCACGCCCGCGACCGACGCCCCCTCTCAATCCTTCTTCTCACTGACCCTCGGGCGACCCGGATTCACTAACCCGCCGTCTCTCCTCGGGATCGGCCGGCACCCCCCCGAGGTCGTCTCCGATCCGTCCCAGATCCGCTACGCGGCCCTCGTGAGCTCGAGCGTGGGCGCGCTCTACTGGAAGACGACCGTGCGCGCGATCACGGTCTACGTCAACGGGCAAGCGCACCCCGTCGCGCTGTCGTCGCTCTCAGGCACCTCGGGGCCGACCGCGTTGCTGGATTCGGGCGTCCCGACGATACTGGCTACGCCCGCGCTCGCGAACGGGATCTACGGGGCTCTGGGCATCGGCCCAGCCGCCGACGGAAACTGTGCGCCTCTCCATTCCCCTCGCCTTTTCTTGTGGTTCGTGCTGACTTCCCCCTTCCCCCCCCTCCCCCGGGCTAGACTACGTCCCGTGCGCGACCCCGCTCAACGTGAGCGTCACCCTGGGCGGCCTAGACGAGTTCGCGCTGCATCCGCTCGATCTGACGGCGGAGCCCGCGGGCCAGTCGAACGCGCAGTACTGCACGGGTTTGGTGCAGACGGACCCTCGACTCACGGCGGCGGGGTCGAACGTCGGGGACATGGTGCTGGGCGTGCCGTTCATGCGGAACGTGTACACGGTCCTGGCGTACGCGCAGCCGGACGCGCGGGGGGACTTTGGGCCCGGGCCCGGGCCTGGCGACCAGATCCAGCCGATGCTCGGACTGATGGGGCTGACCAACGCCACGCAGGCCATGGCCGAGTTCGAGCAGGCGAGGGTGCTGGGACAGCCGGTGGGGGGTTCGCCGGCGTCGGCGTCGTCGGCGACGGCGACGCGCGGGGATCGGTTCTCGGTCGGGGTCAAGATATTGGTCGGGTTGGTCGGGTTCTTCGGGCTGTGTCTGGCTCTGTTCGCCCTGCGGTGTCTCGTCGCGCGAAAACGCCTGCGTCGGGCGCGAGCGGACAAGGCCGAGGCCGCCGGGGCGCAGTACGCGTACGGGACGGGGTCGAGCGCGGACCAGAAGACGCTCGTGAGCGGGTCCCCGCGGGACGATAGGTTCGATCTCGAGTTCGGGATGAGGTCCAAGCCGACCGAAGTGGAGCTCAGCGATCCGTGGGATCCGTACGCGGGGTGGCGCGACACCATCGTCGGGACCGAAGCGGGCGAGCCGAGTCCGCCGCCTTCGCGGTGTGTGAGTCCGCCGAGGTCCCCGCCTGGGTCGCCCGAGCAGACTTCGGCGCTTCTCGCGGCGCACGAACGGACGGACGACGATCTGGGCGAGTTTGGGATGGCCGGGGGGATGGCGGGGATAGGGACGGCCGCGAGAGGGAGCGTCCTCAGCGCGGAGATGCAGGTGGGTCGGCCGAGCTGGGACAGCTTCGCGCCGTTGCGGTCTTCGCGGGCGTTCGCGTCGCCGCGCGGGTCTGTGAGCGTCCCTTTCGTGGACCGGGCGTTCTGAGGGATTTTCACATGTCGGATTTTTTTTTTGTTCGTCTTTCATGCACCCTTCTCGCACATATTAATTAAGTATCCATCTACACATGTAATCCTACGGGCTGTCAATACACGTCGCTTAGCGAACCTTGTAGATCTGCACGGTCACCTCGCTCGGTGGTGCGTCCCCCTTCTTGACCTGGTAATGAATCTCGACGTCGAGTTCCCTCGCGTTCTTCTCGCTCTTCCGACACCGAAACGTCCCGTCGACGACCGTACCTGCGTGCGATCAGCCTACAAGCTCAAGCGTCAGAGGCGAGGGAGAGAACCCACCCTCCTCGGCGACGATCGGATCTCGAAGGAGAAAGACCGTCTGCGTCCAATGCGTCGCCTGACTCGTCGGTCCGGTGCTGAAACTGACGACGCGCGCGTCTTCGCGGGCTTTGAGCGCCGCGGGGCCGCTCACGCTCGGTCTGCGTTCGGGAGGAGGTTTGCCCCCGACGGGCCATACCTCGGCTAGGGCGACGTCTCCCGGTTTGATGAGGCGCACGGGGTGCTGGGCGGGGAGCGCGACGCCCGTCGTGGTGAAGAAGACGTCGAAATAGAGCACCAAGGCATGGATCTTGGTGCGTTTCGCAGAGGTCGAGGTAAGCGTGAAGGCTGAGACGAAGTCGAGTTGGCGGGGGGAGATGGTTTGGAGGTGGAGGTCCTGCAAGGGCATCAGCGAGGGAGAAAGAGGAGAAGGGTCGGGGGCTTACTTTGAGGAGGTAAGGGTCGCTGACGACCGACTCTGGGTCGACGATGTCGAGGATGGCGTCCCCGTAGACGTTGCGTGCCATCTCGGACAGATCGAATCCTGGCGGTGGTTTCAGGCGCGAGAGGAAGAGGAAGAGGGATGGGCGTACCGTATACGTCGTTCCAGAACTCGACCCTGTCTTTCACGATCTCGGCGCCGTCGCAGAGCGCCAACATCATCCTGCATTGACTGGGCGCCATGACGCCGTTGGGACGGAGGAACCGGTCCCTGGCGCACAGGACGGAATCGAGCATCGATTCGTAGAGCAGGGCGTAGCCCATCCACTCGGAGATGATAATGTCGACATGGTCGACCCCCGGCAGGTCGATGTCTTCTACTTTGCCATGTATCACGCTGGAAATGGTGAGGACGACGCGGTCGCGACGCGCGGAATAGGACGTACGTGACGACGTGGTGGAGTCCGTTTGCGCGCACGATCTTTTCGGCCTTGTCGGCGATGCTACTCGCGTCGACGGCGTAGACGTGCTTTGCACCGGATTTGGCTGCGAACAATGAGAGAACACCGGTGCCGCATCCGACGTCGAGAACGATGGCGTCGCGGAACAAGATGGGGTTCGTGAGGATGAACGAGGCGTACGAGGACGTCCGGACCTTGTCCTGTATCATCACGGCGTGGATGTCTGCACACGAAATGAGCGTCAGCCGTTAGTGTTCCGACGGTGTGCGTACCGTTGTACTCGTAGCTCTGGAAGTAGTGAGAGTCGTCGTCCCGAGGGGCCCCGGTGGTCGATGGACCGGGATCGTTGACGATCTCGGCGATGCTAGACAGGTGTTGGTTCTGGGTGACGAATCGTCGGTAGTCGGAGAGGTCATTTTTGGCTCTCGAGAGCTTCTCCTCGAGAAGTTGGATGCGTCTGAGGGCGCTGGGGAGGTCCGAGGGTGGGTCAGCTGAGCTATTCTCGTCGTCGGACCAATCGTCGTCGAAATCGAGTTCTGGAAGGAGAACGTTTGGAGGTGGACGACGGCGGACGAGGAGATGACCTACGGAGCAGAGGGTCGTCTTGGATGACGGGAGTGAGGTAGTCGTCGGAATCGAAGGAGGATTCGGTCCCAATCAGACCGTCGACGTCGGCAGCAGTCGATTTCTGGGCGATAACGGTGGGGTCAACTGGAACAGGAAGCGAAACACCACCGGTCTTACATGCTTTCGGATGAAGTTGATCAGTCGTATGCGACCGTGGAGGTCGAGGTCTGGTATCGGATTCAACGAGGCGGAGGGGCGGAGAAGAGAGAGGACGCACTCCACTGTCTGCATCTGGCGTCGAGATCGAATCCGTGGGTGGCCTTGTCGTAGGCCAAAGCGTCTGCTGCGGTGAGAAAGGTTTCGTCGTCGAAGAGGGAACGACAAGGAGTGCCCTGATCGGAGGACCAGCCGTCAAAGTCGTCGTCAAGGTCGTCGTCGTCGTCCTCGCCCGAGGAACCTGCAGCGCGATCGTCGTGCTGTGGGAGAGCGGCGAAGCGGATGGACATGTTGTGGCGGGACGAAGCAGGACGGACTAGATTACTACAAGGGTAAACTACAACATGAAATCCTCCTCGATCGCCTTGCCGGTCAGCTTTGGAGCGTCCGGGTCTTCCTCGACGTTGAACAGCAGGTCGTACGAGCGGGCAGCGTTTTCGTCGGCCCTCTGTTTGGCGAGCTCCGCCTCTTCCTTTTTCTGAAGCAGGTGAGTGTCGGAGATGGCGCGAAGAGAGGCGGGCGTACGCGTTGGGCGGCTATGGCACGCTTGGCTGCGTTCTCCTTCTTGACGCGCTCGATCTTTTCCTGTTCGTGGTCGACCTCTCGCTCGACCTTTGTCTTGTTGAGGCGGTTCACGATGGCGTTCTCGCGCGTGGGGACGTGGACGCGTTTGACCTAGACGGAGTTGGTGGGGCGTGCGTAAGCTGGGCTGGCAGACGCACGCGTTTGTCGCTGTGGAAAGAGACCTGGCCGACGGCCATGTCGCCATGTTTCTGGCGGGCACAGGTCAGGATGTGGAGCGATCGCGCCGATCGGACGTGCCTTGAGATTGTCGGCGGGGGTGTATACGACGGTGATGTCGTCCTTCTTGTTTCCTGGGCGGGGGATGAGGGACGACTCGGGACGACGGGCGGGACTTGCCCTCGATGGAGTTGGCCTTGACGAGCTGGGCGCAGTCGGTCAGGAGGGCGGGCGGGATGGCCTCCCAGGAGACTCGGGGGTCGGGGGTGCGGAGGTAGACGTGTGCGGAGGAGAGCTTGTCGACGTGGAACCAGACGTCCTGGGGCGAGGCGTGCTTGATGAGGTCCTCGTTCTCGACCTTGTCTCTGCCCATGTACACCGTCGCGGGCGGGTCCACCGCTGCGGGCGGGTGAGACCCCGATCGTCGCTCGACTGTGCACGCACCCGTCGACGTGAAGAACAGCACCATCGTGGGAACGCCTCCTCGGTCCACCACCATGCAGAACCGGCTGGGTCTCGGCCTCCGTCCCCCGCTGCCGTCGTACGGCCAGGGTCCGTCCATCTCCGCCCTCGCACACCAGCAGCAGCTGGTCCACCAGCCCTTCTCCAAGCAGACCACCCTCTTCGTCGGCTCCATCTCCGGAGGCATCACCGACGCCTTCCTCAACCAGATGCTCGCCGTCCGTGTGCCCGACCCCCGTCCCGCTCGAGCTGACCCCCCGCCAGGCCTGTGGTCCAGTCAAGTCCTTCAAGCGTCTCATCACCCCCGCCAACAAGCCCCAAGGCTTCGGGTTCGCCGAGTTCGACGACCCCGACTCCGCCATCCGATGTCTCGACCTCCTCCAGGGCATCGAGCTCCCCGCCCTCGAGGACGGCTGTGCCAACAAGAAACTCCTGGTCCGTTCCGTCCCCCCTCTGATCCTTTCTCTCACCCGTGCTCGCCAGATCAAGGCCGACGAAAAGACCAAGCTGTTTCTCGATGCCTACTCTGCACAAAAGATGAAGACGGACGTGAGTCCCCACACGTTCTCCCTCGACGTCTTCTCACCCGTCCAAGGCGGACGAGGCCTTGATCTTGCGAGCCAAAGCAAAGGTCGCCGCCCTCGTCGACGACATCAACCGTACCTCCCAAGACGCAGCCAACAGCGGCCTTCTCGACAAGGAGAAATACGTCATCCCCCCTCATCTCCACGATCTCCAGGAAGCCGACCTCCCAGAGACACAGCGCGGCCTCGTCATCTCCGAGATCGCCCAGTTCCGCGAGCGTGCCGCAAAGCGCGAGCGCGAAAAGGTCCGCGAGGTCCGCGAGAGCATCCCCAATATCTTGGCCACCGCCCCGAGCGGTCCAAAGAGAGACTGGGGCAAGCCACAGTCGCAGCAGCCGTCCCCGTCTACGCCTGCAAAGGGCCATCAGGCCAAGGGTCCTCAATGCTATGCCAAGCCTGTCGGTTTCGTCAAGGCCGAGGACCCCGGTGCTGCCACTGGCGCGTCGGA
This sequence comes from Strobilomyces dryophilus, assembly GCA_038089955.1. Taxonomy (NCBI): domain Eukaryota; kingdom Fungi; phylum Basidiomycota; class Agaricomycetes; order Boletales; family Boletaceae; genus Strobilomyces; species Strobilomyces dryophilus. The sequence goes on from JBBPLT010000188.1 coordinate 32,366, forward strand.
CGACCGAAGTAGAGGCGCCAAGACCGACGAGGAGATGGAGAGGGACCGCAAGGACGCCAGGAGACGAGACGAAGAGGTCTCCTTCAAGGACGTGCGTCGTCGTTTTTTCGTGCGTCGAGCGTGGCTGAGCTTCCTCTTCAGAGGGAACGCCGCTACGAGCCTCGAGAACGAGCGCGTATCGCTGCGCTGGAGCGATCCATCGCCCGTCAAAACGCCATCAAGGAAGCCGAGGACCGCGATCGCGTCGAGATGCAGGCCCGACTCGACGTCTGGGACGACGACGAGAGCGACGAGTTGTACTACGTCGACAGGTGCGTCGATCCCCTCTCCGTCGGCGCGTGCTAACAGTCGTTTTCAGAGCACGCTGGCGACAGTCGCGCGCACGTCGCGTCGCAGCCGAAGAAGCCGCCGACGCCGAATCCCACGTATACGAGGAACGCGAGGCAGAGAACCTCCGCATCGAGTCGGAAAAGTTCCTCGCGCGTCAGATGGAAGACATGCAAGCGCTCGCCGAGGAGCAGCGCAAAGCTGGGATGCTCCTCGACGACGGCGCCCCCGTCAAGCTCAACATGTCCATCGCGCCAGCGCCGCTCAAGGCCGAGGGCGTCCCCAAGGACTCCAAGGCCGCCGTGTTTGGTCAGGAGGAAGAGGAAGAGGACGACGTCAAGAAGCGCAAGGTCCCGTTGGTCAAGCTCGATTTCAGCGCTGCGGAGGGGGACAAGGCCAAAGAGCGGCTACAAACCATCAAGGAGTCCGTTCCGCACGACAAGGAGACCTTGTTCAAGGCCAAGGTCCGGTGGGACGGTCTCAACGACGTGCGCCTCCGGTTCGTCGTCGGTCCCGCCTCGCTGACGCGCACATTGTAGAGCATGGTCGACCGCAAGTTCGAGCCGCTGGTCAAACGCCTCATGGTCAAGTACCTCGGCGAGCTGGAGGACGACGATCTCATCATGTTCGTGCTGGAACATCTCAAGGATCACAAGAGTCCACTCAAGCTCGTGGACGGTCTCGAACCAGTACGAGTGCCGTGTTTGTCGCGAAGCATGTCGCTGACGTCGCACAGGTCCTAGAGGAAGAAGCGCAAGAGTTCGCCGTTTGCGTCTGGAGACAAGTCATATTCGAAAGCATGGCATATGGCGAGGGTCTCCTCACGGAGCGCTTGATGGTCGATTAGGGATGTGAGAAGGTTGGGGTTGGAGGTCGCTGCCGATCAATACCTTGGCGTCGCTGGGGGCGAGGTGCGTTGTAGCATTGACGTGATGCACGACTGAAAAATGTACGCGTTGTGGGGTGCTCGCCAGTCGAGAGCGAAGGCGTGAGCGGTCATCTGTAAGTACACCTCTGCAATCGCATACGCGAATGATGTTTCTGTCATGCAAAGCTCGCGCGCGGGAACGTTGTTTGGAGCTCGAGAGTGTGCCACGTTGAGTCTTTTTTCATGCTCGCGCGGTGTCGAACCCGTTGACCTTGGCACGTTGATCTGGGCGTCATCGACCCAGTTACCGCGGCAGCCGACGTGGTGGGTGAGAGTCACTCGTGGCTTACGCGATTGCGACGACGTGAGCCAGTTCCCTTTCTGCTGACCTGTTGTACTTTTTGGGACTCGTATGCACCGGTTCGTCGTGTATTTGTCCGTCCACCTGATTATTTCGGGCGACGTTAAATTATAGATCACCGAGGGCAGGACATCTGATCGATGCCAGTAGTGCGGTGCGGCGGCAGTGATGGTTCAAATGTTTTGCCGATGTGTCGAGTGACTCAGTGGGCCAGAGGGTCAGAGTTTCAGAGTTTCAGAGTCGCCAGCACCTCGAGTTCTTGTGGCGACCTACTGTGAGAACTTTGGTCTCTTGTTCTCAGCCATCATTCGGACCCGGGTGCAGTCGGCCACTAGACCCGGCTAGGTAATGCTGTAGCTCGCACTTGCTCCGCCTGCCTCGTAAACCGGCGCATGGGGACCACGTTCAAGTTCCGAATCACCACTTGCTTCGAGGCTCTCCGGAACCTTCATGTTGATGTCATTGAAGCTCGCCGCCCTCGTCGGGTTGGCCCACGCCATACCTCAGGACGCGACGACGGGAACGCCCTCAGTGACCATCTCGACCGCGGTTGCTAGCCCCACGATTCCGCTCAGCTCTTTGGTGCCTTCGCAGGCTGCGCCGCCGCCCGTCCAGGGATGGTGCATCGGCCAGATCTTTTGTCCTGGCTCGGTGAGTCCCTAGTAGCCTCGTCGAGAGCCGACGACTGACTTTTGCGTCGGAACGGGCGAAAAAAAAAAAAAAAAAAAGTTGTTGCAGACAGTCAACCTCGCGCAGCCTTATTCGGATCCCAAGACGATCGTGGACAAGCCGACGCGAAAGTCGGCGGCGCAGGTCTTGGCCGACTTTTCCGCGCTGGACCTGACCGCGGTGACCGAAGGGGACGTCGTCGGGTTCCTGGACGCCGATTTCGGGGGGGAGGGAGAAGAGTTGGAAGCGGGCACGTTGGTCGGGTTCACGGCGAACCCGGGGTTCTTGAGCAACGTCGCGGACCCGCTACTCAAGGCGTTCTCGGGGATCGTGCATGGGTACTGGCAGCAGCTCGCGAGGATGGTGAACCGGACGGCGATCTGTGGGATATATGCGGACGGCGCGTGCGAGAGCACGTTCATACCGCTCAATCACAGCTTCGTCGTCCCCGGCGGACGGTTCAGGGAACAGTGTGAGGTTTTCTTCGTCGGTTTGGGTTTCGGTGGGGCTGACGCGCGCGCGCTCTCTCTCGATAGATTATTGGGACAGTTATTGGATCGTGCAGGGGTTGCTCAAGTCGGAGCTGTATGACGCCGTCAACGGCACGCTGCAAAACTTCATGGACGAGATCGAGAATTTCGGATTCATACCCAACGGGGGCCGGACCTACTGTGAGTGCCTGGGCGTTTTCGGTGGTCGTGCTGGTCTCACGTTCCGTAGACTTGGATCGTTCCCAACCGCCGTTGTTCGTCCACGTAAGTCGCGCGTATTGGATGTCGGATCTGGTCTGACGTTTTTGGTCCAGATGCTTTCGGACTACGTGTCCACGACAGGCGACACGTCGATCCTTTCGCGTGGCTTGCTAAGCGCCGAGGTGCGCGTTTCGCCGTGATCGTTTCTCGCTCTTGCTGATAGAGAGAGGGTGCAGGTGGAACTCGCGTGGTGGTCGACGAATCGTATTATTCAAGTGACGAGCCCGTACACTGGCCAGACCTATTCCATGGCTCATTACGCGGTCAACAACGGCGCCCCGCGCCCAGAGTCATACCTCGAAGACTACCAGACCGTTCACGACCCGACGCTCTCGACGCCTCTGACGGACGCACAAGCGGCCGAGTTGTACAGCGAGCTCGCCACTGGGGCAGAGACCGGATGGGACTACAGCTCCCGGTTTCAGACGGTCCCGCAGCTCGGGAATCCCGGTCTGCGCACGTTGAACATCAAGAACCACGTGCCCGTCTGTCTGAACAGCATACTCTGTGAGCCAGGTCGGCGGTCATGTCTGCGGGGGTCGCTGACGTCTTTCAGACAAGGCCCACGTCCTATTGGCCGAGCTTTATGGGAGCTCGAACGCGACGGCCGCCGCCAATCATATCCAGACTGCGTCTGGGATTCGGGCGGGAGTCTTGGATCTCATGTGGGATGCCTCGAAGCTCGCCTTTTACGACTTCAACCTCACTTCGAACGCGCGAAACTCCATGTTCACGACCGCGACGTTTTATCCCGTTTGGAATGGCATCGTTCCGGACGAGGTCCTCGCTTCTCAGGCGAACGCGTTCGGTTACTTTGCCGCCGTGAACTTGGTGATGAACAAGTACAACGGTACTTTTCCGGTCACTTTCGTCGACTGGACCGGGTTGCAATGGTAGAGTGCGATTTCCGTACGCGCGCCGAGCCACGTCTAACGTTTCGCTTCAGGGATGCACCGAACGCTTGGCCACCACACCAATACGTCATCATCTCGGCTCTCGAAGCGTTGCCAGCCAATCTGACGAGCAATGCACTCCCGACGCCTGGATCGGGACGGTCGACGTACGATCTCGTGCCCGCTGGCCAGCTCAACTTTTCCGAGGCCCTGCTTCCCGGCCAACCCTACCACGACACCCCGACGGTGAACGTGACGGCGACCGGGTCTAGCGCCGACGTCAACCGGTTGAACGGGACCGTCGTGAACGGCGGCAACGCCACGGCGGGCGAGGGCTGGGCGGCGACCCTCGGGCGCGAGATGGCCAACCGATATTTCGCGAGTGCGTTCTGTAGCTGGTGCGCGCGTTTCGCGGGTCGTTTTCCTTGCTTTTGCGTTGACGTTTGGTTCTTTTCCAGGCACGCTACCGGCGGGTCTATCCCGGGTGTGTTGGCCCAATTGCCCGCTGCGCAACTCAACCTGACGGGCAGCGTCAACAATACCGGCAACGTGCGTGCGCGCGTCCCCTCGGCGATTCCTCGAGCTGACTTCGTCGTAGATGTTTGAAAAGTTTTCCAACTTGAACGTGGATTCGTCGGGGTATGGAGGCGAGTATACCGTACAGGCTGGGTTCGGCTGGACGAACGGCGTCCTGCTGTGGATCGCGGCCAACTATGGGGGATTGCTCGTCGCGCCGGTGTGTCCCCCGCTCGTTGCATCGGCCACTGGCAGTAGCACGAGTGGTGCAGTGCTGTTGTCGCTCTCAGTGGGCACCATAATCGGCGCTGCGCTTGCGTTGCTCGTCGGGTCGTTCTTGTGAAGGGAGAGAGGGTCATATGGACACTTCGTGATGATTCATACCTGTTTTTGTAACTCCGTCAGGGTTAACCCACCTATCTGTGACCATTGACCAGAGATGATATACTCACGTAAGCACCATACTACATATGGTACATCAAAAATAACACCAAACAATTGTTTTGGAAATTATTCTGGTGTTTTTTGAAGGATTTCTGGTGTTTTTGGTTATTTTTTGGGTTTTTAAGGGGGAAAAGACCTATTTTGACCAAATAAAAATACCCCTATCCATGCATTTCGACAGGGTGTCAAAATGCGTGACTTGGCTACCTAGGAATCATGCAAAACACCCTTATTTGTGATTTTTGGGGGTTTTTGGAGCATTTTTTGAGTTTTTTTGGCTGAAATAAATGACCCCTATCTGTGCATTGTATATGTTTTTCAAAAATAGGTGAGGGTTACTGGGAGGTTCAGCTTGCCAAATGGGGTTGTCAGCTACCGCATTTAGAATATTACATAATCATGTTATGAGGCACTCTAGGGCTCGTTTCATAGCGACCCTAGGGGCAGAGACTGGACAGCTAGGGTTCCACAAAAGGAAAACCCCTATCTTCCGAGACAACTGTCAATCTTTGTGGTCAATTCTATGAATATATAGAGCGTTTCTGGAGTGCAAAGGCAATGAAATGTGGGAGTTTGATTGTGGTGTTCAAGGTAAATTATGGGTGCTTTGTATATACGGATAGGTGGTGTATGAACTGACCTTCTGATCATGTGGGTGACACCGTGGATCGATGCCTGGGGGCATTGCTGACGATCTCGCGAGCGTTGTAAATGCCATGCCTGGCTCGCAGCATGCTCACATTAGTTGAGGCGACATTGGCTCACGTGTGGCCGTCCTGGACGGCCATGGGAGCGCTGACCGGCAAGGCGGTCCACTACGCTGACAGTGACATGCGCCTGGATCCGAGGCATGCCCGGACGTATAGCTGTCCAGGACGGCCACTTGGCATCACGCACATTTTCGTCGTGGGCTGACCACCCAGGTGGCCTGGCTTTTATACATTTAACAATCCTTGCCGCTATCGTGACAGCCATTCTGGACGGCCCCTAATGTGTCCGCATTAGTGCACGCGCACGGGTTTACCTACAGGGGTGATGCTTTTATGGCGTGGGTGTCGCATCGGTAGCTAATTTGGCTATCAGTGTATACAAACCCTTATCATATGTACCGTTTGATAAACTATACTTAGATGTGCAGAAGCAACTGCGCAACATGCACAATGGTGCGCGCTATGAAGTCACTCCGACATTGTACTATCACAGCGCGCAACGTTGTCCTGTCGTTGTCCTGCCATGTCGTGTGCTCTGTCTGCCGTGTGGAGTCATCCACATTGTTGTCGGCTTATTCTCGCCGCGAAATCGTTGTCGTTAATGTCGCGTCGTCGTCGTCACGGTGTGCTGTGCCAAATCGCGATAATTAATGTGCGAGGGATAGAATAAGGACTTGAGAATCGTGAGAGTAAGGACACAGACGAGGACGAGGTGCACTCACCCTCGCCGGCCTTGTCTCGTCTGTGCGTCCTCAGCGTCACCTTATGCATATATATTGTCGGGGCGAGGAAAAGTGTATACGGGTGAGGATGATGAGGATGGTTGAGTGAGGTCATGTCGTCGGTTATGTCGCGTCGTTGTGTCGGGGTCGTCGTGTCGTTGTGAAGCTGTGTTGGTATCGTTTGTGTCTGCCTCTGGGCCATTGTTGGTTGGTGTAGGTCAGTTAAGCCATTAGCAAAAGAAAAAACTCACGCGTGAGGTGTGAATGGCGGGTCTAGTCGATCACTCACTGGTAACACCCATCACTGGCTGCGAGTCTCTGGCAATACCTCTTGGAATGTGGACGGGTGGCGTTGGAAATACCATGGGTTACGACGCGGGTCGATCTTGGACGACGTTTAGGCGGCGTGTGTACGTCGTCGGGCCGCGGTGCGCGAACCGATATGGCTCGTTTTGGACAGCTTGATGATCGCGTGTCACGCCGATAGGGTGGCTCGGGTACGTCATCGCGACCCTACGCACGATGTCCGTCCTGGACGGCCGCGCCGCAGCACGCGGCGCGCACCCCTCAAACCTGGGCGAGGCTTCTTTCCAACCCGTGCATAGCACCGCATAACGCGTGGACGTGCCGCAAGCTTTGCCGTCCTAGACGGCAACCGACCCCTGCGCCCAAGCCACGCGGACGGCCACTGGGCGACGCGCGCACCCGATCGCCGTCCTGGACGGCCAGCCTCTCTCACACACGCAACCCTATACCCTGGTACCCTCGTATTAGCCGGCAAACTCCGACTTGCGAGGTGTCTTCACGCCTCGCCGTCCAGGACGGCCACCTCGCTTCGTCGCGTTATCGGCCAATCTCGAACCCCACCGAAGTGAGTTTTCACCCCATATTTTGGCGATGACTCACTAACAGGTCCCAACAACAGGTCCCAATATGTCCAACTTGTCGGTCGGCATTGAGGCCAGCGCGTGGTTGGACCGTATAAGAGCAGCAGCTGAGTGCTCGATTTGTTTCACGCATCCTCCATTCTGAAATTTCCCTCCTCCTTTCGCATTCTCATTATGCCAACGAGATCGTTAACATCGTCGTTGCTGCTACTCACCGCCGATGCTCCGACATTACCATGGGGTTCAGCGACCTGGTCAAATCTCACTCGCATCCCTGGCGAACCATGGGCGTACGACGACAAGAACGACGACAACACTCTCTCGCCGAATGTCCCGGAGTGGACCGTCGGTTTGGCGAAGCAAGTGAAATCTTTCGTCACGACGGTTTTCGCCTTGGGTGCGCCGGACAAGCGCGACGAACACGTCACGAACAAGTCGTCCGACAATGACACGGCTGGACGTACCGCGTGGGCCAGCTTCGTCGGGAAACGCTCCGCTTCGTGGGGCCTAAACAAGGTGATCGACGAAGTTCTGGAAGAGAACGGTCGATCTCCTGCCGCTGTATATCGTGCGATGGGCACTAACGACGTATGTCCCATGTATCCCTTTGCATCGTACCTGACACTTGCTGTCTCAGTCGCTACCGCACGCGGACACCGCCCAAATTTATCAGTTGCAAGACAAGGTCGCTGCCTCGATGTTTGGCGAAGACGCGTTCATCGATAACACGTCTATGCTCAAACCGGCGGTTGTCACGTTCGTCAAAACGTTACTCACAACCAGTTGGAACCGGTATCGCAAGAATGTCAAACGCGACGTGAGGCTTATGGACGCAGGGTACCATGAGGTCACCCAACTTTGGGACGGTGCGTGGTCCTGCACGACGAATGACTTACAAGCTTCCACGTAATCTAATCAATGACACCTCGCAGCATTCAGCGCCAACGACGCGAAACCCACCGCACGCAGCATCCGGGCCTTCCTCACCGAGCTCAGGAAGCTGGTGAAACTTTATCAGCTCTACGATAACAAGGAACGTCGCGAACGCGTCCAAAAATACATGTCCGACATGGTCGACATGTTGAAGGTCGTGCGCAACGAACCGGGAACTGAGTCGACGACCAGTAGGTTCTAATATTCATTCCTTATAAGCAACTTGTTCACGCTGTATACAGGACTTCCGAAGGCCGTGCGCGACGCGCTGACCCAGCTCGCCAGCGAGGACGATATTAAACAAGTCACCCGAGATCTCTTATTATCGATAGAGGACCTCGTAGCCGGCGACGATGACGAGCGATTGGATTTAGACTTGGACCCTCAGATCCACCTCGAATGGAAGGAGGGCGTCGAAACTCTCGCCTCGTTCACCGAGGACGAAATGTGGATGAAGCTCGGATTACCTGAGAAGAAGCTCCCGTTTTTCCAGCATTGGACGGATCCTGATGGCACCATCGACCCTTGGAGCGAAGAAGGTCAGGCATGGCTCAAGGACGACACGAATACAACTCGCCAACCGTTACGACCTCGGTGGCATCAGCTCGTCGGTATTTATCGAACAGTAGAGCGAGCATTCGAGCGGAAGCCGGTGTTACTCATGGACGGCCTCGGCCTCGGCAAAACTTTGCAGGTGCTCGGGGCGATTGCGTGTCTGGTGTACTATCGCCGTGTGTACGAGACGAAGGGACACTTCCCGGGAGATTTTCGTGAGTGACCCTTCGTTCCATTCGAACTCTTACGAAGAATTTCTGTGCGCAGATGGGCGCAAGTTCGATGGCGTCAATGCCAACATCCCGGATCTTCCTCATATCATTGTCACTCCGGTGAATCTCCGGGCCCAGTGGGAAAGCGAGATCAAACGTTTCCTCGTTCCCGCCGCGTTCGACTTATTTCCTTACGTCGGACGACACGAGCACCGAGCCACCTGGTGGACGGACTTATTCGATCAAAGCAAGCAAAGCATGTCGCAACGCATTGTCTTAGCGACTCAGACGGTAAGTGGTCCGAGTTGTACCACGCTGTCACTAACGTCGTGCACAGTCCGTGCAAGACGACGCAGGCCTTGTTTTCGAGGTATCCGCATTCAAAGAGAAAGTTGGACTCGCCATTCGGAACGCTCGATTCCAAAACAAGTCGAAGGATACCGTCTATGGAAGGGACTACGGGTTCGCCGTCATGGACGAGGCGCATTCAGCGCGTAAGCACAATCAAGTCCACCGGGCGTTTCGTGGCCTTCGCGAGCGTTGTCTTGCCCTGGTCGCAATGACAGCGACACCAGTCACCACCAAAGCGCAGGTGAGTCATTGTACCCTGCTCGTGCTGTGTTGCTCATTCTTACTCACACACTCGTATAGGATCTGTTCGTCATGGGGCAGTGGATGGGCGTCCCGGGGTTCGACGACTTCCCGGAATTTATCTTGTTGAACAAAGAAATTAATCGCGCGAGTCGGCAAGATTCGAAGACGTTGCGCGAGGCCGGCATCAACGCCAACATAATACGAGGCGTTTTCATTGGCGTGAGGAATCCCAACACACCTGAATTGCAGTCGCCGAAAACTACTACCCTCTGGATGGGCAAGATTCGCGAACGCTTCGCTCACTACGTGATCCGTCGTACTATCGACTCGATTGACTTCGCCGGCAACAAGCTGTTCGGCATGCGACCTTACACCGAACACGTTCTCAGACTCAAGATGTATGATTGGGAAACAGGAAATTTGCGTAAATTTGCCAAGGATCTCGTGAAGGAGAACCCAGCTGCGAGCGCCGATACAAGGAAGGTGAGCTTGCTTTCTTTTTACACGTTCAGCCGCGTGGCTGTCGAGCTTTGACCATCGAAGATGGCCACACGAGCTGGAGCGGTCGGGGATTCCCGAGTCTAGGCGCTCGGCGTGGTGTCGCCGAGAGTGCCGTCCTGGATGGCCATGTCACGCACCCGCGTCGCATAGGGTGGTGCTCGATGCGACGTGCCTATCACGGCCGTCCGGGACGGCTATGCAACGCTGGCGATCGTAGCATGACGCGTCAGCTTAGTTGACCAGCGTTGCGCTGCCCTCGTCTGACATCGGCTTGGACGGTGCCTTAGCGTAGCTTCCCCATGTCGCAGAGCACGCCGTCTTGGACGGCCATCGTCTCGCCCTGCGACGCGTTCATGTCCTCGACACAGCCGTCGTTCAATCCAACTTGGTCGCTTTCCTTGGCCACCATTCATGTGCTAACGATTTACACAGAACTTTTACATCGAGTTTCGCCGCTCGATGCTGCATCCTTCCCTCAACCCGAAGAACGGGAGCCACTGGACTAAGCCAGAGTCCATGGACCACTGGAAGGACCCGTCGAATACCACGGTCAAGCTCGACGTCCTCGCGCAGGTTGTCCAGCAGCACCTCGAGCGCAACGGCCGCGTCCCTCTGACCATCGGTGAAGATGGGCGCACTCTCATCGACGAACCGAACGGTGTTGCGGACGATGCTGAATACGCGGAAGTAGATCGAATCATTATCTACTCCGCGTTCCCGTCGTCAAACCAGGCCATCGTCGATGTGAGCGCCGCGTCATCGTACCATTCATCATTGACCTATTCCTAGATTTTGCACTTGTACGGGATCGAGTCCATGGAACTCCACGGCAGCCTATCGTTGAAGAAACGGCAGGAAGCACTCAACTCTTTCAGGGCTTCTACCGCGCAGAACGGACCTCGCGTCCTGATCCTTTCGAACGTTGGCATGGTCGGTTTGAATTTGGCGTGCGCGAACGTGATGGTGTTTGTCGTGCGTCTTGTCGTTTCTCACATATTGTCATCCCACTCATCGGACGGATAGGATACGACCTGGTCCGCTCAGGACGACGAGCAGCTCCGCGGTCGTATATTCCGTTACCCGCAGATGAAACAAGTCCGCTTTTACCGACTGATCGCCCTCGACACTCCCGACGTATTCCTCAATAACATCTCGTTTGACAAGGGCCAGTTGCACGCGGCCTTCGTCGGATGCTCCGAGGAAATCAGTACGTTATTTCGTAACTAACACCTTCGTGTACAACATCTAACTATCTACTTTCAGAGGACCTTTTCGAGCGGCCCACGCCCGACAACGATGACGCGTTGCTCTCTGTCACGGATGTTGGCTCCGACGGCGATGCGCCCGACTCCGACTCTGACACGCCGAAAAAACCTCGCGGGAAGGGGAAAGGTCGTGGCGGCAAAGCAGGTGGCAAGCACGATGGCACAGCTGGTGCCAAGTCGAAGGCGAAAGTGGATCCCTCTGTCGAATCTGATGCCGATGTCGAGATGTTCGATTTGGAACCCATTGTGGGGGGACTCGAGGGCAAGAGGAAGCCTCGGCCGCGGGCCACGAAGTCGTCGAATAAGCGACCGGCGTCTGCGACATCCCCGAAGAAAGTCACCCAGGCGAGCAAGCGCACCCGCCAGAACACGATTACGCAAGACTCAGCTTGTCTGGCAGACGGTGCTCCTCCAGTCTCCCTCCCTTCAACGACATCCTCCGCACCGCCTGCGAGCGCAGCCACTCCCCTCGTGTCTGATGAACACATGACAGCAGCTGAACGCGCGCGCGACAACCATTCAGTCCCGCCCATTGCCGCTTTTGTCCCTCCGCTCGCACCGGATGAACCTCCTGCAATGCACGTCGACGAACCGACTCCGTCGTCTCACGTTTCATCCACGATGCAAGTGGACGAACCTCTCACCGCGACCAACGCGGCCGTTACCCTCGCTCAGTCGTCAAGCACTGACTTGCCCTCAGCTCGCGAGGACAGTGCAGCGTCTCAGCAAGAGGAACCACGAATGATCATCGACGAGAGCGATCCATGGCAAGACGAGGAGCGTGCTTTGGCTGTTCTCAGGGGAGATGCATCCGACGCCCAGCTTCCACAAGCGAACACGTCACCTCTTTCGTCACCTCCTGCCACGTCTGCGCCACAATCCGACTCCGAGGCGCCACGCAATACGGCGTATTCGATTCCCCATCGCGAACCGGCAAGTGGTTCAAGTTCTGTTGTGCCACAATTTCGTACTGGTGCGCGTGCCGGCTCATTGGGCCAGAATAAGGATGGCAATGGGTCTCGTCGCCGTGGACGAGGAGCAGCCCCACGTAAGAACTCTGCCAAACGTAGCAGGATGTGAGCTCGTTGTACGTTGTCGACGTGTTGTTCTGGTTGAACAGTTCCTTCTGTGTACAAGCCCCCTCTGTTCACACAGTTCACCTTGGACAGTACGTCGTATAGATCAGTTGTGGAGTGTATTGTCGTACAGTGAATATTAACCCTTTCCATTATGCATATCCTGAGCCCATGATCACGTACAACTCAACCGCGTGGCGCCGTCTCACTATGTGTGGTGCCTGCCCCCCTGAAAACAGAACGTCGGGTGGCTGCACCCGGAAAACGACCTGTTTACGCGAGTAGTATACTTCATATGTAAAATGTTTCCGACTCTGCCCAGGCGGTTGATTTGACCATGACGCTCATTGCTCTCCGTAGTATCGTGTAATGGCAAACGGCGAGCCACAACACGCTGGCCGTCCTGGACGTCCAACTGGGTCAGACACGTGGGTGTCATGCTTGCGCGTCGCTTATCGCCGTCTCGGACGTCCAACTGTGGTGTCCAGCTCGATGACCCCACTCGCATCGCTTGCCCCGGAGCAACTTTGCAACGGCCCACGCATTTGGCCGTCCTGGACGTCGCACTGTTGTCCGACGTATGGGATAGGTATGAGTGTAACCATGTGTTTAGCAACCCCTTACGCATCTGCCGTCCTGGACGTCCAAGCGTTGTGGATGGTGGGTCCATGCGTGCGCCCACGCGTCAGATGAATCTGATGTTCCCACACGCTGGCCGTCCGGGACGGCTTATTTGCTTTGGCTCGTTCCGCCAGAGGATGGTAGTTGGATCCCTATTATGTCCATAAGTAGGTATCAAATCTAATTACAATCTAATTACCAGCGAGTGAATCAGATATCTCTGGAAGTTGGCATAAAATGCATAGTACGATATGCATATATGAGTCGCAAACAGAGGTATTCATCATGATAATAGCCGAGATTACGCATACTAGTAATTTTTACGTCTTACGCCGAGAAGAGACCCTGAGAATCCCTGAGGACCCTGATATCTACCCTTGTGTGACATAGGGTTGCGAGACAGTCGTACATGAATAAATACCTTCACTGTAGATATTTCTCTCTCTTGCCCTCCGTTCCCTCTCTCACCTTCCACAATCATGCCTGCATCGCTCTCTTCCAATGACTCTGTGGATCTCAATGATATCTTCGATGTTGGTACCCCCCGTGGTTATCCAGATGATAGGGAAAGTAACCCGATTCAAATGAGCTTTCATGCCTTTTGTCTTCAGGCAGACGAGCTCTACGTGAATTTGCAAGAAAATACCTTCACAGAAGAAGAAGAGGCTCACGCAGCCAAAGACTTTTATCGATTTGTTCTTGCAGGTCGATCTCGTAATAAAGAGAACGAGAATGAACCCTGTCATGTCTCCCTCAATGCATGTCAAGATCTGCCTCAAAACATTCAATATGAAGTCTCTCGTGATTACGACTCTGTGATTGGGCTTTCACGAGACTTGCCCTACAATAATCATCTGGAGCTCACACCAGTTCCGCCCTTTCAATATACTCTCAAGATGAATAATCACATGGATGGTATAGCTTTCATCGATGTGAGTTCATTTGTCTACAACCTATATTAGTCTAACTAGTTGCTAACTCGTTGCTAGGCACGTTCTATCAGAGTACCCATGCATACCATTCCCAACTACCCATTCGGAAAAGTCGCAAATCGTTCTGTTGTTCGTGTGTTCCTACCTCGGATGTACAAGATGCACGAAACCAGGGCGATTCCTTCCCAAGATCTTGAACTCATCTATGATCAATGTCTTCGTCCCCTTGTACGAGAACACATGCATAACATGGCTTCCCATTGGCCTGCAAGCTATGCATCCGCCCTTAGTCTCTATCGTGATGGTCAAGGACGTCTTCATCAAGGCTCCTTGGATGTTCCAGCACATATTTTAGATGTCTTCGGTCGAGCCTATCTTCGCAAATTGGCTCAGCTTCGTCCCTATTTCACCGATGCCTACTTCGTTCATGAATTCAGGGGGTGGAAGGGTGCCACTGTTCATGATCCAAACCATGCACTTGATCGTCAACTCGCTCTGCAGAAGATTACTGACATACTTCGCATGGACAAGATTGATCCAGCTTTCTGGTACATCGATGTGGGGCTCGAGTTTGGTCTTCGGGATCATATCGTCACCTGGCGCGATTCAGGTCATGAAAATGTCTTGGCTCACTGTCTCCCTTCTGTGAATCATACAGAGCCTGGAGTAATTATTATTACAAACATGAAACCAATATCTTGCCCTGAAAAAATTAGGGAGTGTAGAGGTACCTATAGGGATGCTCCAAAACAAATTTCTAAGAAAACGGCGGTCGGATTGATTTATTATACCTCATATACCAGGCAGGAGGAGTAGAGAAGGAGATCATTCCAAAAAAAATGTAGAGCACTCGGAAACTATCCTGGCACACTCTAGGATGTTCCACAAGGATGGGAAACACTGCTCAGCACACCGAAAGACCTCCTTGATTTAATAGAGCCACCAAAAGGGTGACTAGGAGTATATCAAGAACATCATTCAAAAAAAATGTAGAGCACTCCGAAACTGTTCTAGCACACTCTAGGATGTTCCACAAGGATGGAAAACACTGCTCAGCACACCGGAAGACCTCCTTGATTTAATAGAGCCACCAAAAGGGTGACCAGGAGTATATCAAGAACATCATTCAAAAAAAATGTAGAGCACTCCGAAACTGTTCTAGCACACTCT
>JBBPLT010000189.1:0-47171 GCA_038089955.1 Strobilomyces dryophilus
CGTTGTACGTGCTGGTTCATCCTTGTTCCGCCGACTCTGGAGCGAGTAATAAGCGTAGGAGTTCCCGGACAAGATAGAGTTTCAACTATCATCTGGAAATGGCACGAAGATGTCTCGCGCCGTCCACGTCCGAGCAGTCGTTGAATGAGGATCTTGACTCCCCGCTTCAGCAGCGTCACGGAGAAATAGCCGAACCACCTCGATACGGCAGTCGTATTGCAGCTAAGATCATACACCTCCGCAATCAGATCGCCGCTCTCGCCCCTGTCCCAGCCACGGCCGAAGCTGACCAGAGGAATACTACTCCAATATGATGTTCGACCGCTTCCGCGCAAGTGTCGAGATGCATTGGAGGGAGAGACGTGAACGCGATGCACAACCATACTACCGCTGTCTCATCGTTCTCCGGATTTTTCACCGCAGGGCAGGTTCCTCGTGGATCTAGATGCGCAGTCACACCTGTTTTACCACGCGTTCGCAAATGTTTGGTTATGTTTGCGATCCATACGGCTCGAAATCCCCTTCGCACCGACCGTCCATCTGAAGGCTCATGGATTTTCTATGTGAGCTGTCAAGTCTCTGATTTCCTCGACAAGAATAACGCCACTCAACGCCATGATTCCAGTTTGCATTCCTATCGCATGTCAGTCGCGATGCTACCCCTCTGTTGTCCGCAGTCGTCTGACGACGCCTTTCAGTCGGTTGTCCGACTAAAGTATCCCCCGACGGAAACCAAGGTGGAAGAATCTGTCCGAGATGCCACAACGGTGAGCTTTGGCCGTTCCGTACGCGAGTGTCGCTCAGCCCCGTACGTACCAAGCTTCCATGTTCGCTGCCAAATCGCGCACATGGTTCGAGCTTTGCTTCGTACCCTTGATTCCGTTTAGATCTAGACACGTGTGGATGTGTGGGATATGTCAGCTCCAGACGGACATGCAGCCCGGGTGTGTATTATATACCTAGTGCATTCCGAGCTGACTCCGTCTGCGGAAATCTAGATGGGAACCTCCCGTAGCCCAGCCAGGATATCAGCACCCTGGTACACAGAACCAATACGGACCTCCAATGGGTAATTACGGCAAGGGCTATCAGCCGGGATATGTTCACAATGGTTGAGCTACATAGCGCAGTCAATCGTCTCAATCTTCCTCGTCATCTCTGTAAATCGCTTGTACTTCGAACCTTTCCAAACTGTGTGGCGTAGTAATATTAAGCTAACCCTCGATGAACTCATTATGCTTGCTCGTCACCACCTGCTGGAGATCGCCTTCTTCCATCCTTTCCCCATCTTGAGTGTCATTACAATCAATCCTCCAAGCAGAAACCCGCCTGCCGCTGACACTGCACTGGCAATTCTCGCATTTTCCGTCCACTGTTCTGCGGGGGTGCGAGTAGCTACAGACGGTGGTGGTGCAAAATCCTGTCCGCGGACGTTCCGGAAGTCCACTAGTGCACTCTGGGCGTCAGTGAGACTCGCTAGTCCGATGAGCGCAGGTTTCGAAGACGTCAAGCCTTGGTGGACGACGTATACGTTCTGAACCGAACATCGGCGTGTAAGCAACGCTTGGCACGGCACTTCTCGACTCACCCTCAAAAACACGTCTCCCAGCAGCCAGTCCCCAGAGCTCACCTACGGACCTCCGTCAGTCGTCCGTCAGTAGTTCGGCGTCGCTCGACGCACCCCGTCGTTGACCTGAACGCCGCCCATGCACCATCCGTCCCCGTGCCCGCCCTCTGCCCAGCTGATATCCTCTGGATGGACGGCATACTCCCGTCCGTTGTCGTCCTGCCCGAACGCAAAGCGAACGTCGACGGCGCGGTCGCAGCGCACCTCCCACAGATTTGCCTCCACGTTGTACCGGACCGATCCGCCGGTGCCGATGCTCTCCCAAAATGCCGTCACGTCCGGCGACGGCCCGAGGATGAGCGTCGTCCCCGTGTCGAGGATTGCGATGGACGAAGGCGCGCCCGGTACGAGCGACGCGGAAAGCGGCAACGGGTGCCCGTTGATAGTCAGGTTGCGGATTGGGAGCTTCCAGTAGTCGTACGGACTCGACTGCGTCCTAAACACGGGATAGTATGTGATTTGGGCTGTTCCGTCGAGGCTGTCCACGATGAACGGATCGAGCTTGCCAATGGTGAAAGACGAGTTGGTGGCGCGCGGGTCAGTGAGGTTGCTCACACGTCCAAGCTTGAAGGCGAAGAAACGGCGAGATTCCGGCAGGTGGCCGAAGATGTTGTCGAGGATGGTCGCCCCCACAGTTGGTCGGATTGCTGCTACTGGCGAAAACGAGAGACCAAGAATTCCAGAGTTTCCGTTCGCTCCGAGATAGAGTCCATTAGTTTCGTTGGCCATTGCTAGAGGACGGCGTCAGCAACGATCAATGACGAGTCAGGTAGAGTGGCTGTATTACCAAATGTCTGAGAGACTATCTGGATGGTGCCGATGGTGACAATCTCTGTAGCTACAGTGCCCTGCACAGAACCGAGAAGGTAAAACAGCTTGAAAAACACATCGGACGAATGGAGTGTAGGGGACGCCGACGGAGAGTACGCAAGAACGCCTTGACAGTCTGGGTTTGCGCAACTGGAAGAGACGACCCACTTGAAAGAAGTTGGTAAGCGGATGTCTGCGACCGAGAACGAAACTACCAAATCTGACGAGCCGGTGTCAAAGGTAACCCAGAAGTCTTGCCCGCCAATACTTGAAAAAAATGAGGCCAAGTAAGCGCACCTGTGGGAGCTGACTCACTTCAAATTTACCAGGTAGGCACTGCAAGGAGCACATCAAGGATGTGTTGATCAATTGATCGGCGAAAACGTGACCACTTACAACTCTTCACTGTCAAAGACTGACACCTCCTCGCCAGGGATGTTTTTCATTTTGCGAGGAACACGCCGCAAGGCAAGCTGCATGCCCCGTGTGATGAAATTAGGTCTGTTGCTCATTCTCGAGTTCTGTTGGAAGTAAATAACAACGAGTCGTCGCGACAAAGCATGTGACACGAGGGTTTGCTAATAGTCTGCTTTTGAATATGACGAGATGGAAGTTTCTATTCAGACGGGTGACACAGCGAGACGGTTGTTGTACATTGTGTACCTCATACTAGACGCACTTCATGTTCTAGATAGACATCGCTTCTACACAAAGTAGGTCGTTAGGTTCAGTGCTTCCCGGGAATCTTGCTGTCACACTTACCCCCCAACACTGTGCTACGCGCTCGCCTGCGGCCATCGAACGCTTTAGTTTCTTCCCATACATCGACCGTTACCTCTTCCTGTAACCGGGAAGCTGCAAGTAGCCTTAGTGTCGCAAGCGTCAGTATGCACGGGCGGCAAGAGTCAATAACGAGGGCACTGACCTAGCTACCTTCATGAGATGTATAAGTTGATCTGGAGTCACTGATTTGTCCTGTTGACGTCGACGGACAAAATCGTCTTGAATATACTGTGTGTGCATCAGAGCGCGTCCGATGTGTTGCATGTGATAATCGCCTACCTTGGAGGTCGCTTCGGTTACTCGTACCTTGGAGGTCACCCCCTTGCATGCAGCGATGTATGAACGATAGGTTAACATTTTCTCTACTGGAGGCAAAGAAATATCTTCTTTTGACTTGTACAAGCTAGTTGCCGTGGCAGAACATCGAAGCGGGATGCTAACGCTAGTCTGAATGAAAGCACGAGATCAAGGTGTCTGCGTCAGCGACGGTGAGGGAACTCTAAATCTTATATCACCTGGAATAATGCGTTTCTCCTTCCTTCGCTCACAATGATAATGGAGAGATCTGTGTGAAAGGTGAATCTACTCGAAAACGGAAATACGTATTCCACCGTCTGCGAGTTTATGACATCCTGAATCGCTCGGACGTTCATGGTGCCTGTTAGTGAGTACTATTGTTAGTCAGGAAGGAGAGTAAAGGTGCCCCACATGCCTTTCTCCAGCAGTTTCCCCTCTTGTATGGCACTCTCGGTCAGAAGGACGGTTGTTCCGATGGGAAGTTGCAGATATCCTGAGTTTAAATCTTCTTCCTTGCTTTCTGGAAGGAAGGGTGTCTTGTTTAGGAGATCCAGCGAAAGCGGGATAAGGAGGTACAGGGGAAGAAGCTCTGCAAGGACATGCGAGAGCGTCGGCACGAGCTCGAGCGAGGAAGGCGGAGGAAACCGCGATATCGTCAAGGAAGGGGGGAGAAGCGGGATCGCACGGCTATATCTGTGAACGGCATCAGTAATGAATAAGTGATATCCATCTCTACGAACACTTTTGAAGTCAGCTGAAGAAGAAGCCATTCTGCAGCATCGTTGTCGCCACCTAAGGCCTCACCGGATATCCAATCGATGAGATCGGTGCGCACGCTGGGATCGATACTTGTGACACTCGGACTTGGTGAGTCTACCTTGTAACAGAGAACGTGCAATACGGGGACTTCAGGCGAAGAATCGTCCTCTGCGTTGAGGCTTGACAGACGACAAGTCAGAAAACTCGGGGTTATCGGGCGGGTTACGTACGACTCTGACGAAGCAATCCCAACAAAGGTTATCACATCAGTTGGATGCAGGTTCTCGACACCAGCATTATCGTAAATCTTCGGACGCGTCAGCGAAGTGACGACAAATTCTAGAATATGGTACCTTGACTCGAACTCCGATGTGAGGTGCTCCTGGCACCGGGAATTTGTGGGGCCGAGAAGGCTGATGTGCGGGGAAGCTAGCTGGCACAACTAATCAAAGGAGCTAGCGGAGAAGTAATGGGTACGCACTCGAGTTAGGCTGAGAAAATTCAGCACAACGCCATGCAGATTCGGCAGGCACAGAGACGGCCCAAAGGACGGAAGCAGTTCCAAGGCTATCGGGGTCGAAGACGTCCACGTCGTAGCCGTCGTGTGCAGGTTGTATTCCCCAACCTCCACACCTACCGTCCCTGAGCCTCGCGAGATACATTTCATTTTGGAGGGAGGTATCCTGGATCATGGCGCGGAGGCGCACGAGCGTACCACGCGTGTACGACTCTGGAGGATGAGACACATCGAGTGGCGGGAGCTACACGAACACGATCAGCCTGTGACCGATGAAAGGCTGATCTTGGTGACCTGGTCCAACGCGCGGGGGTCGGCCGTGTCGAAGAATCGACCAGTAAAGTGCTCGGTGACTGCCGCTGGAAGACGGTGGACGCGTCGAGGATCGAGACGGTCGCCGCCGTCGTCGTCGTAGATGCGCTGCACGACTTTTCTCGGGTCGACAATCTCGTCGATGGCGCACGCTGCGACCATGATCGTTCAATTACTGGACCCTCGCTGACCAATTGACGGCACGAACCGTCATCCGCGTGGCTGTGTTTTGGGCACAGTAATCCTGACGACGATGGGCCTGTTCAGCCGCAAAAAGCAGCCCAGCGACGACGCGGACGACCTGAACGGCAGCGGCACGCCAAAGAAGGAGAAGGGCAGCTGGAGACGGCCTGCGAGTGAGTGTTGCTGAACCGAGTCGTTCTTTCCCGGTGACCGCAGCACACATGTCCCAGATACCGCCTTCAAGCAACAACGTCTGAAAGCATGGCAGCCGATACTTACACCAAAAACCGTCCTGCCCACACTGTTCATAACTGGCATCATATTCGCTCCAATAGGCGGTCTGCTCGTATGGGGGAGCAGCTTGGTATGCCCCTCATCCGCTCCTGATTCATCACATTGACACCTCTGTTCGAATTCCCATGTCCTCACAGGTGTCTGAAATGACTTTCGATTATACGGATTGCTGGAACCTGCCAAACTCGACGTCCCTCGGCAATCTCACGTTTCAAACGATGCCATCGTATTCCTACGCCCTCCGCTCTTCCGATAGCGGGAAATCCCCCAGCACACCGAGTTATGCATATTTCTACGACCCGACGGCCCCTTCCAGTCAAGCTCACACCTGCGTCATCCAGTTTGATGTCGTGGCAGACCTGCCGCCCCCCGTGTTTCAATACTACAAACTAACCAACTTTTATCAAAACAATCGACGATACGTGCAGAGTCTCGACACATCTCAGCTCCGGGGTCAGTATGTGAGTGCAAGTACGTTGAGCACCAGCAACTGCAAGCCATTGGCGGTAACAAGGGACGGAAAGGCTATCTATCCGTGTGGCTTGATTGCAAATTCGCTATTCAACGGTATGTTCTTGACCTTTGATTGCTGTCGAGAATCACCCGTGGAATGACTCGATACGCAGACACGATCACCGGCTTCCGTCCGATATCCAATATCTCCGTTTCAACTGTCATCGACTCCACGGGCGCGTCTGACTACAATTTCACTCAGAACGGGATCGCCTGGCCCGGCGAAGCCAAGAAATACAGTGCTACGTCCGGCTATGTCGGAAGGCTGGACGAGATCGTGCCTCCCCCTAACTGGGCGCTCAGATACCCGAACAATTACTCGGACACAAACCCACCCCCCGATCTCACGACGGATTACCACTTCCAGAACTGGATGAGGACGGCAGGCCTACCCACGTTCTCGAAGCTGTATGGGAGGAATGACAGTGCGACCTTGCCCGCTGGGAAATACCAGGTTCAGATCTACTACAGTGAGTTGGCTGGTGTGGATACCTTTGATGTATTGACGACCCCGTTCAAGACTATCCAGTGCAAGGTTTCAAGGGAACCAAGTCGCTCGTAATCTCCACGGTTTCATGGATAGGTGGCAAGAACCCGTTTTTGGGGTGGGCTTATGTGGCAGCAGCAGGGGTGTTCGTGCTGCTCGCGCTTGCGGGTACCATTCGCCATCTATTCAAACCTCGGTATGTGGTTCACTTCGCTGCAAACGGTTTCCTTGAGTTCATCGCGTCGTAGACGTTTAGGAGACATGTCACTTCTTTCTTGGAACCGATAGGGAGAGGAGGGGATCGCTGTACTGGAAGCGCCCAGACGGATACAATGCCCTAATCTATACAGTGGATTCGCTTGTCCCATGTAATACAGCGCTCCGTTGCACATTTCTAATTGCAATATTTATCGCGGTGGAAGCGGAACATATCATCGAGATACTACTGGCTCGTTTGTAGGGAAGATGGGATGAATCCGACCCCTTCGCAAGTTATGATCGTGCCCTCTGGCGTGTTTTCGGCGACCTGAAATCGTGCTCCCGTCATCAACCGGGCGACATGGATTGCGGTTCTGTCGCGCGCCTCAGTCAATGTCGCGCACGACGAGAACCGGCTTACCGGGTATGATCTGTCAGCGGACCCGTCCTGACGACCGACGTTCCCTTTGCCAATGCAAGAAACACGATCATCTGGTCTTGCATATACTCGTCAACGCACCCCCCATGCTCCAAATTCCTCACCAGCTCCAACGCAGCTTCCTCCCCGACCTCCTCTGGCTGCTTCTGGCGCGAGCTCACAGCGGACCCCGCGATCACGCACCCGGCGTCGGTCTCCGCCCACAGTATCACCCCCCCGCCCGCGCCGACGACGTCCGCGTCGCGCTCGCGCGCGGCTGTGAGGGAGATGTCATGTGTGGGGATGCCGTGGGACACGAGCGCGCGATGCGCACCCGCCACCATGCGCTGTGCGAGCCCCAAAGGAAGCCTGCCGACTCTCGCCGCGCCCCTTACTGCGCACACCCGCCCGCGCGCCGTTAGCATGACGGGGGGGAGCGGCCCCGCGATGGCTGGCACGGTGCAGAGCACGGTCCCACCGCCCTTGGGGAAGTACCCGCGGCGGGACACGGAGAGGGTGAGGGAGATGGAGAGATGGGTGGAGAGGAAAGGGAGGAGGACGTGTTGCGTGTAGTCGATCTGGGGGGCGAGCGTGGCATTGGTGCCGCCGTGGAGCGTGAGGACGAGCTCTGGGTCTTGTGGGTGCGCGGTCTGGGACGCAGCTGGGTCTGTCGGGGCGAACAGGAGGCAGGGGAGGGCGACCTGGAGGAGGAGGGTAGTCGAACCTGCCGTGCCCGGGTCTGCTGTGAGCACCTTGGGTGGCTGGATGGGACCGGGGTGGAATTCGATTGCGGTGGAGTGTAGGCGTACGCCCTTTGTTTCGGCGGAGCAGATCGCCGCTGCGAGGTTCAAGCCTACGCACGTCGGTACAAAGCGAGTCCAGGAGCGCAAGTGAACGCACCGGCCTCGTGCTGCCTTTGTAGGCCTGGAGATCGGCGGTTTTGTCGGATGTTCGAGATGGAGATCGGCTTGGAGAGCAGAGCGGAAAATGCAACGGCGTTGCGCAAAAGCTGGCCGCCGCCTTCGCCAAAGCATCCATCGATCTGTACGACGGCCCGTGCAACACTCGAAGCCATTGCAGGCGAGAATACACCGCAGAGAGGCCAAATGACCTTCATCGAGACTCGAGACTCCGAGTCATCATGACAGCCATTTCTCGAGCCTGGGTTATCACCGTAACGAATCACATTACAAAGGGTATATATGTATTGATATCCAGTCCACGAACGAAACAGAAAACCAACGCCCCTGCATGACCAGATGCTACCGACGCAAGACCTGTCCGAGCTGCACACGCCCTTCAGCGCGACCACTAGCTAGACGATATCGGCACAGACTCACATTCTTTCGTTGTTGTCCCAACCATGCGCTGGGCTCTGGCTTCGCTTTCGGCGTCGGTTGGGCGTACGAGCTCCACAGGCGAAGCATCCCGGTGTGGTGTATGACGCCGCTCATGTGGCAAAACTCGAGCTGGTACCGTTTCTCCAGGTCCAGATAGCGTGTCTGCACGACGCCCATTGTCAGCAGTCGATGGGCCTGCGATTCACAAAGTACCAACGTTGGCGCAAGCGAGCTCTTCCTTGAGTTCCTTGATCTGAGTCTCGAAGCTCCCTTCTGCTTCCTCGGAGAGGTTGTGCTGTTGTGACAGTCAGAAACAGGAGATACATAGTACATTGTATAATTACGGCCGTCACGGAGACGAGCTTCGCTTGCTCTTCTTTGAATAATTTGTCTTGGGACTTGATGAACTGGGATGGACTAAGTATGTCATGCAATATCCGACCGAATGGAAGCGTACCGTTTTGGCCTTGGCGAGCTTGTCTTGGGTGGTCTTCAGTTGTTCCTTGACGTTCATGTTCTCTTCATGAAGAGCAAGCAATCTCGACTTAACATCTTCCGGCACATCCTTTCCTGATAAAGATGCACGCAGGTCCCTAGATGCGTACTTTCAGCGGCACACGCGGCACAAGAATGAAGATGCAAACCCGATGGCCCGCTCGCGTTGCAGCATCTTTTCTCTCTGTCCGATGCCCTCGCTCTGTAGGTTGACCTTTTCGAGCAGAAGTGCATTGACTTGTTCGAGCTGCATCCGATTTTTCTCGTTCAGCTCCTTGATCTGTTTCTTCAGACGATCTGTCTCGACCTCAAGGGCCGCCTTGTCTTCGTTGACCGACTCTCGTAGTGAGGCGAGTATCTCTACTTGGTCCTTGTTGATGAGGTTCACTGGCGGGGAGCAACTCAATGTGGGCACATGAGACACAGATAGGGTACCGACGGTCAGACTTGGCAATAGTAAGTTCGCGCTTTTGAGTGTCAAACTGGACTTCGAAATCCGCGTGCTCTTTTCGCAGCGAATCCAGTTGGTCCACAGTTTCATTCAAACGTTGGCGAAGCGCGATAGCCGCCTCGGCGCTGCAAGAGATGCAGGATCAGGTATCGCGCAAAGTACGTGCATAGTACGTACCCATCACCCGATGCCTTGCCGCTACGGATCTCCTCCAAGTCACGCTGTAGAACGAGTTTTTCCCGGTGGGCTGAGAGGTAATCAGCCTCATAACGCGATTTCATGCGGTTTGCATCCTCCAAGAGATTCTCCAACACTAGAATCCGGCTACCATCTGCCTCGTTCCTCTTGACTGCCGACAGCTCTCTCTGAAGTTTCTTGATCTGAAGCTTCAAGTCAGTCATGGTTGTTCCCGAAAGAGCGTCATCAAGCTCGTTATTCAGTGCAAGTGATTCTTCGCCAATCATATCCTCTTCGGTCAACGTCATGTTTCGCTGAGATCCCTCCTCCTCTCGATCGGCAGGCTTGCGGGCCGATGGAGCGCGGGGAGAAGTGAGTTCCAGCTCACGCAATCTCTCCTGGTAGAGTTCGAGCATCTCAGAGTCTTTTGCACGCTCATCTGTCGCAATGCGAAGTTTGGTGCGCGTTTGGTCCAGCTCGAATTTGACCGTCTCCATCTCATGTGTTCGTGAAGCCGCCTTGGTTTCGAGCTCGGCGATTTGGTTCTTGTAGGAATCCATAAGGGGCTTGAACGCCGCCACCTTGCGATATTCCTCCTCCAAGGATGCATTCTTGTCGACAAGATCTGCGTTTTGGCGTTCGAGCGACTGTTGGGGCCGTCACAGATGAGAGACAGGCAAGTAGAATGGTCCGACCTTAACGTGCTGCCGCAGGTCGGCACCTTCCTGGAGTTTCTTTTTGTATTTCTCCATGACGTTTTCCGTCTTCTGAAGCTTATCTGCCGCATGACGATACCTAGAACATGTCAGACCGAGTAATTCGACTCGTACGACATGAACATACTCGTCCACTTGGTCCTTGAGGCGTGCAGCCAGGTCTGCCGTCACCTGTAGCTCGTCGACCTTGCGTGTGAGCTCGCTGACCAGCCCAGTCTGCTTCTCGAGTTCGGCTTCCGTCATGGCGAGGTTGTCCTCGCTCTTCTGGCTAGCATCTCCCCAAGGCGTTAGACGGCACTTCGACTCGCGGCCCAGTGGCACAACACTCACAGCTCCGACCGTAGCCGGTCGATCTCGGCACGCATCATGACATCGGCCTTGTCGTTCCGTCTGCTCTCGAGGTCGCGCTGCACCTCGCGCAGGCGAGCGAGCGCGTCGTCCTTTTCCGACACGACGTCGTCATAGTTAGTCTGCAGCGCGCGGTGGTCTTCCAAGAGGGTCTGGTAGACCTTCTCTATCGTCTCCTTTTCTGCGAGGACGTGGCTCCGCTCGGACTGTATCCGATAGTAGTGATCGTCTCTGTCCAGACGCTCGAGCTCAGACGCGCAACGCGATTCGCTGAAGCAGCAGGACGCACTCTGTCATGGCTTCTCCGGCGCCGTGCTCGCTTTGAGACGAACTGATCTTCATCATGACCTGTGTCATATCCTCCGTGAGCACGCCGCGCCAGGACCGTTATCAGAACGACGCCGCACACGCACCTGTTCGATGGCCTTCATGAGCTGATGTTGCGCGCCCTCATTCAGTTTCTGAATCTTGGCGATGATCTCCTCGTTCTTCTCGGACTGCACCGCGATCGCGATGGTCATGCGACACAAGACGAGCGTCGCGCCGACGTGGTGGTCCTTGGCGATGGCCTGCAAATCGGGCACCTCGAGCCCGCCAGTCGGTTTCTGGAGCACATCGGTGAAGTATTGAGTGAGCAGGCGATAAAGACGTTTGAGGTTGCTAAAACGGAGGACCCAGTTGTCGGGTGGCTGGGCTGCGTGAGTGCGGTTTGATTGTTGAAAGTAGTCTGCATCTCTGTGCGAGCGAGTGTATAGGTATCTGCTGGTCAATGTCGACCGTGAAACGAGACTCACACACGAGAGAGGATTTCAAAGAGGGCAGCCCCGTCGCTGAGGTCTGAGATCGAGGACACTGGGCGTGCGAGGTCGAAGGTTGCAAAGAAAGTAAAGAAGGCGTCGAGCTCCTTGTCAGACATGGCTGAGGAGAAGCCAGTTCTCCGCTATATCATTAGGTAACGCGGCTAGTCGAACTACTGGCAAGCAAAGTACCACGCTACTCAACCCCTGTACACCCTCGAGAAGCACGACGCGGAAAGGAACAAGACTGCCGCGAAAACATAGAAAACCCTTCCTTCCTTCATCGGATCCCCGTGTGCAAGAAGATTCCTCAGCTGGAGAAAAATTAAGCCGACGAAAAAGTTGATGATCCCTACCAAAAATATTAGCGTGTGGCACGAGAGAGAAGGGTGACTCACAGTTGAGAGATAACCCAACCGACGATATCGCAGAAACAGCCTACCCAAATGGAATCAATCGTCTCAGAGTTTTTGATTCAGTGATCCTCGTAACTTACGTGGAAAGGCGCGACTTCGGGAATGATGACGAACGGGATAGGTCCCAGTCCGATGGCAAACGACCTGCCAGAAAGGTCAAGAGGAGAAGTGGGATCTTGAAAAGCACACACATGACGAAAGCGGTGATCGCGATGCTCGTGAGAGTGACCCATCCCGAGTTGAGGCCTATGCCTACAGCCAAGTGAGAGATGAGCGCCCCGCCGACAGACCAGCGAAACAGCTGCTTTCTTCCAACGCGCTGAAAAGACGCGTCAGTGCGGTGCTGATTGTAACGGACAAGTTCTGCACCTCAATTAGGAATACTGGAGGAAAGGTCATCAGAAAGTTCACGACCGAGATTCCCAGTGATACATATGCGGCGAGGTCCGGAAGCGATTTTGAGAGGATGTTATTACTGTAGTATAAAACTATTATTCGGTGAACATATTGGGGGAGGTGTGTTGGGTGAGCGTCATACCAGCATTGATGCCTGTGTTTGATCCGAAGTAAGATTGGAATGTTGGAATGAAGGATAAGCAGATCCGTACCGGATAGTTGTTGAGACATCATTGCAAATACGATGGTGAGGAGAGGTCTCCGGAGCTCGGGAGAAGCGAGAAGTTGGGGAATGGTGACTGCCGCAGCGTGGGGCGCGTCATCCTCGACGGTTGAGGTGAGGAGTGGTTCTTCGCCGAGATCCTCAGCTAAGCGAGCACGTGAGCATGGTCATGGGGGGTGGCATCATTGACTTACGGTCTGGACTAACGTCAGCTGGTTGGGATCCCCACAAAGATCGAACGACAGCTTTGCGTTCAGCGACGAGGCCATTTCGCAGGAGGTAAGCAGGCGATTCTGCGATAGCAGGCGCGACGAGCAATTGAATTGCCGATAAGGCGGACGAAATAAGGAGGACGAAACGCCACTGAGTGGGAGTCGCTAAGCCAAAACCCATTACTTGGGTCACCATGATCCCAATAACGATAGCCAATTGGGTCAGAACGCCTAGGTCGAAATGTGAAGCAATGGGTAGGACGCGAGCGAAAGTGGCATCACCTAGACTCCCTTTGATATCTGGGGGTGCGATCTCGGCGAGGTAAATTGGGCCAACACATATGCCGACGCCAGCGGCAATGCCGACGAAGAATCTGGGAAGTAGGGGAGGATGTCAAGGAGGGCAGGGTTGAACCTAGGAGAGAGGTTCGCACCTCCCTATCGCCATTGGGGCAACTGAAGGTGCTAAGCCGGAAATAGCTGCGCCGGCGGTGTTGAACATGGCACTGAAGCGGCTCGCGCTCTTCCGACCGTAGCGGTCCATGGCGAGGTTGGCAGAGAGACTTCCGAGGAGACCGCCGACGGTGAACAAGGAGGTGACAAGCGAGAAGGTGGCGTCGGACATGGGGATGCACGTCGGGAGGCCATGTGACATGCCGGGGACGACGTGCTGGCAGGTGAGCACCGCCTGGAGCTGGTTGAGGGCAGAGATGTGATAGCCATACTGCGAGACGTGAGCGAACACGACAAGAGAGTGAACGAACGCGCCTGGAAGGAGAGGACGAGAATCCAGAAGACGACCGAAGAACCGTAGCGGGTGAGTGACGGACTCGGAGACATGCCGCGTGTGGCTGTGCACACATCATCGACGTCGTCTATGCTAGTATGAAATCCAGCTCTACAGATAAAATGATCGAAGTGCCAGCGTCCCAGATCGATGGACCATGTCGCTCATTTTGTTGTTTCTGCTGTCCAATTTCTTGTCGCTCTCTCTCGCTGCCTCAGCCAGCGACTGGCGGGGTCGCTCCATATACCAGTAAGCTCGTCCAAACCGCTCTCCGTCGTCTCATGCCGTCTTCAGGGTCATCGTAGACCGCTACGCCTTGCCCAGCACGGCAGACCCGACTCGCTGTGACCCAGGAAAGCGCACCTGGTGTGGGGGCACATGGAACACGTGAGCCGACGCCATCCTTCCCCTGCTCGCGTGCCTCACTACTGGTCCTAGTCTCCGTCATAATCTGGATTACATCCAGGACGCTGGTTTTACTGCAGGCATGTCCGTTCTCTCCCCAATATTTTCGATCTTGACTTCGGCTTTTCCTCCAGTTTGGATCAGCCCCGTGTCCCAGAACTACCAAGGGCCCACTACTCCCTATGGCGATCCATATCACGGTTACTGGATCGCCGACGCGACCAAGCTGAACGACAAGTTCGGAACCTCAGACGATTTGAAGGCACTCTCCAGTGAACTGCACAGACGTGGAATGTTCGTCGTCCCCGTAGGATTTGCCACCACTCACTCCACGCTCCTTCCCAAGGTACCTCATGGTAGACATCGTCGTCAACGACGTCATGGCCACCTCTACCGAGCCAGATCTGTCCACCTACATGTTCAGAAACGAGGTCAATCTATTACACAACCAAGTTCAATGTGTACTCACTCGCATGTCTCTAGTCGCAATTCCACCCCTACTGTGTTATAGACTGGTCCAATACCACAAGCCAAGAACGCTGCTGGCTTGGTGATACTGTAGTTCCTCTGGCCGACATAAACACGGAAGATCCCACCGTGGTTTCGGAATTCCAGAGTTGGGTTCAGTCGCTCGTACGTGAATACGGCATCGACGGTCTACGCATCGACGGTTCGTTGTTGTCTTATCATTCATGCCTTGTCAGATTCTCACGCCGATTTAGCCGCAAAGTAAGCCCTTTGGCCTGCTTCGACGAACGCTTTTTCATGACCGTTCATGACCGACAGACACGTAAACGTGGAATTTTGGCCTGGCTTCTGCGCTGCAGCAGAGGTGTTTTGTATCGGCGAGGTTTTCAGCCCAGATATCCAGTATGGGCGCTGTTATTGTCCTATGATGCTCCTATCCTGCCTGACCTTTCGTTAGCGAAGCCGCTGCATTTCAAGGACCCCATGCTCTGGATTCGGTCCTACACTATCCCATGTACAGTGCCCTCGTCAATGCATTCACAATACCCGGCCCTCAAAACATGAGTGCTTTGACGGACATGATAGCTCAATCAAAGCAAAAATTCCAGGTGATCGAGACAATGATCCCTGCTTATTATCCCGTCCCGTCTAACGAGTCCTGTCCAGGACTGTGGACTGCTCGGAAACTTCATCGAAAACCAGGACGTTCCGCGCTGGCGCAACTTGTCCGTCGACCCTCAAAGCCTTTAGTAAGGAACAACATCCCTCGGACTTTCTCACATGTCTGACGTGAACTAGTAATGCGATGATATTTAATTTCATGTCGGACGGGTAAGACATCGCAGCAGCGGTTTCCTTCTCCTCTGATGGCGCGTCCACCGTAGCATACCCATCGTGTATTACGGGCAGGAGCAGAGCTTCAGCGGGGATGCAGATCCGGTAAAGTAGTCCCCGTGCCTCTTGTTCTCCTAACACGAATTCCTGGCGTTCAAGTGGAACCGCGAGCCGCTGTGGACATCTGGATATGCCAATACCACCACCTACCAGCTGATGTCGACCATAAATCAGGTAACGGCCGTATCCCTTGTCCAATCGTGATTCCCACTGATTCTTCCCAGTTTCGCAACTTCCTCGTCACCACCACAGACTGGCTCAATTCCCCGATGCAAGTCCTCACATCCACAAAGGACGGCATCGCCTTCATGAAAGGCAGCGTCGTCTCCGTCTTGACGAACATTGGATCTCCGGTACGTCGCCAGAGATCCGTCGTTGTAGATGTGAGTTTCGAGGGAATCGTCGTACCAGCCCAAGAACGTCAGCGTTCCGGTGTACACGCCCTACCCATCAAGCACTGCACTCATCGAGTGAGTATCCGCTCGGCGCGACTCGCACACGCTGATGTATCGTGGCCGATGATTGCATAGCATCGTCACATGCAGCCAGTGGCCCGTGGGCAGCAATGGTACGATCAACGTACAGTATGGACAAGGCGGGGTTCCACTGGTCTTCATCCCAATGAGCGGCCTACAGGGTTCGGGTTTATGTGGATATAGTGCTCCCAGCTTGGGCTCACGCTACACTTCGGGCAAACGGGGAATGCATCCTCCTTGGCTTGGTTCTCATCGACTGTCCTTGTCATTCGTTTTGGCCAACTCCCTCTTTTTGTCTTTCTTCTGACGAATTTATACCATTTTCTGGGGAACAGGGAACCGCATCGCCCAGTCTGTCATCGTCATTCGTTTGGAGCAACTCGCTTTTATCATATTTCTGGGGATCTCTGTTGTAGCTGTTCTGGGACGCTGTTCTTGCATTCATTAGTTTTCTCTGCGGTAACCCTACATGGTAACAGGCGTAGGCGCAATCGTAATGTTAACTCTTGATTACTGTTGTATCGCTTCATGAAGCACGATCAACCCCACCGATTTAAAGTCCCACGGAATTGTTCGATGGCGTCCCGAATGCCAGCACATCGAGGATTGACAGCGCGTATCTCGTTTGCCTCGGGGATGAGGCCCTCGAGATGCTGAACGACGAAGGTCTTTCACCCATCCAACGCCAAGGCATGCAACATCACTCACCTTGATGCGACGCTCTGGAAGCGGATGTGTGCGTAGAAACTCGAAACTCGAACCCAGGTCGCCGTTCTCGCTGGCTCTTGCCAGGCGTGTGTGCATCCTGCGACCAAAGGTGAAGTCGTGTCGAATAAGCATGGTGAGACTATAAATTCACTGCACCGCAGACTGAGGGTCATAACATGCTTTTGCGGCAATACGCATGCCGAGCGTGTCCGCTGGCGTTTCCGGTTAGCCCGACGCGTAGAAGTACACATGGAAGATCCCGTGCTCGCCTTCTAGTTCCTGTGTTCTCGAGTTCGGCAGCTTGAACAAGAGATAGTTAAGTATTCTAGCTATGCCAAAGTCGATGCCGACCGCTTGCAACAGAATGGCAAAAACGATGAGTATCTTGGCCGTCGAATAACGTTCGGATTCATGCCGTGCGACTGAAAACGCGTCAATAACTAATATTGTCCGGGAGATGTCTGGTATAGTACCAGTATGCCCTATTTCTGTACTAAGGTTCGAGATGGATTCGTATTGAGTGGCGACAAAAACACGCACCATGACCAACGACGGCTGCCAACCCCTGTTCGTCCCTGCAGACGGGCAAGATTCCAGTGAAAACCGCGATGGTACCTGGAGAGAGGAGCGCTTGGTGAGCACGACAAGTAGTCCTCATGTTACATACCGAAACTGGCCAAAGCGTTGACGATCTTGGGATCATTGACGACGAGCAAATTCCATTCCTTTCCCTCTCTATTCGGAGAGATGTGATGGCGAGGTCGTGCTTCGAACGGATCGTCATGCCAAGACTCGTCGTCTTGCGTGGACGACGTGTGGGGTCCGGTAGCGCGCAATTTGCCGAGGTCGGACGCCTCGAGCAGGTCTGAGACGACCCGGTGGACGTGACGCGTGATGGGGTGGTGTGCGGGGAGAACCTTGCCCCCAAACTCGGAGAGGAGCATCGTATAGGAAGTCTGCGCGAGCTTGGCCTCGTACCACGGGCTGATGTCCATGAATCGCCATCGACCGGTTTCTGGCACCTGTTCAAGGCTGAAAAGGAGCGAGA
This sequence comes from Strobilomyces dryophilus, assembly GCA_038089955.1. Classification (NCBI taxonomy): domain Eukaryota; kingdom Fungi; phylum Basidiomycota; class Agaricomycetes; order Boletales; family Boletaceae; genus Strobilomyces; species Strobilomyces dryophilus. Next base: position 17,556 of record JBBPLT010000189.1, read on the forward strand.
TCGTTAGTAGGCAGGAGCAGACGGAGCCAAACGTACTGCACAAAGATGTACACGGCACCGGCGGCGGTGACGAAGACGAAGGCTGTTGCGACCATGTCTCGGTTCGGAGAACGGGAGTAGTACCCGCGGCCGTCAGAGAACCGAGTGTACTGCGCCTGTCGCGCAGACGACGTAGAGAACTGGCGTAGGCCCGGCAGAGGCTGCGGCTGCGGCAAGGACGCGAACAGCGGACGCACGCGAACGCCACGAAACGAGCCAAAAACTGCAGTGCGATGGAGCGATCGTGCCATCGTTCTGCGACTCGCAAACATGATGACGGTTGTGTACCAAATTGTCAAGACTCAAACCCCTCGCTGGGCCTCACGCTTGCCGGCGGTCCTACGGCGTTAGTAGACATTCCCAGGTCCTCTCTGATAACCGAGCGGCCCGGTGGGGGCCAAAAGTCAACTTACGTTCACACCCTCCGCACGTCCAAGGTTGAACTTGTACTATTCACTTCGTTGTTCATAGGGAAAATATGTCGTGCAACGACCACTTTTCTGCCATTCGACCTCGCAAGCAGCTTCGTCTTTCATCCTCCCAATGCGCTGGTCCATCGACACGCCCGACGGGGCATCCCAGGACCTCTAGTTCATCATCGCTACCACCACACAGCTCTCTCCTGCAAGCCAACTTGGACAACCTCCTCGACCCTCTGGAGGATATCATTCTCGACAGTAACCTTGATCAACCCAGCGCGTCGTCCGCTACCCTTCTCTCCCACAGCATCTCATCAACATCCACCAACCTCCTCTTGAGCGATGGCACTCCCGCATCGGAATCCGAGCCTTTCGCTCGATTGTCAAAGTCGCGTCAACTCTATCCGCTACGCGAGCCTGGTCAATTGACTGCTCAGCGCACGCAGAAGCTTCGCGCTCGAACCGCTGCCGTAATCGCCTCCTTACCTGCGACGTCCGAGGAAGACAAACCAAAGTTGAGACGCATTTCAGGCGTCAGAGACCTCCGCCGTGCTTTCCGTGACGCAGGCCACGGACCTATACATTTTGCTTCCAACTCTTCGTTGGGCATATCAAAGGTCTGCATCGAACCATCCGGTCGTTCGGCGCGTGCTCAACGGTTTTTCCAGGCTTCACACGAACTTGGCTTCCTTGCCAGCCCGACCTCGCCATTACCTCAACTGTCTCTTCGTTCTTCTTCCCGCACCCTGGTGGATCTGGGGATCGGTCGGCCTCAGAGTGCCCAAAGCTCTGCCGACTTGAAAACGCTATGCGGGTCAACTTTTAGTTCTCTGTCTATCGCTTCTCGATTCACTGCCAAAGTCCATTCGACTCTCGCCACCTCTCGGCCTTTACATACTCGTTCGCCCTCGGACACGTCACAGTTGATGCTCGTCAAGAAGCAACTAGTTCATAATCCGACGTCGCCGCGACCTCAACGGCACGCGTCGCTCCAACTAGATACTCCGCCACCTAGCGGAGAAACGGTCTGGTCATGTGCCAAGATCTCGCAGTCGGCGCTGAAGCGCGCCGCACGACGTGGTCCCATCCCACGACGGGTCTTCAGCAATCCGATAGCCGTCTTGGCGTCCTGATTTCCAGAGCGGCTCTCCCACTGGAGTCACGGTCGTATATGACATCACGGTCCGCCGCTTTTCGGCGACCACGACATTCATTGATGCGATGATGGTGATGGCATATCGTTATCATGCGTGCCACGCCGTCTTGTACCATTAGACCCCGGCCGGTCGTCAGCAGGGCTGTACGGACGCGGGAAAAACTTATCGTAGTAGGCTAGTATTCATCGGATCGCTATCGTCGGAGCATGCTTCGTCACGACAATAAGTATACCCCATGTGTCTATGTGACCTAGCGTCGGGAGTGACCGGCCCGGGAAGTGACTGAAGACCACGTTCCTAGATCCTCCGATGACATCTTCCTACTCTGCCCCTCGCCCCCTTTCGCGACATCTGTGTATGTGACAACCTGCGTGGTACCACTCGTTCTCTGCATGGAAGTTTGAGACTCTAGGCACACACACTGCATTTCCCCAGGCGACCCGCTTGGTTTCGAGGGTGGCTTCGGATAGGTACCCATTGCATAACTAATCTCCGCCAGACTAGTGCATGCTGTGATACTACTCGCTTCGTTTGCTTTTACGTCCTGGAGTAATAATAAAACGTCCAGAAGTCTACACGGTGGACGACACAAAGCATATTAGAATGTATATGTAGTATCAGTTCGAGTCCATGAGGTATCCGGGGCAAAAGATTCACGATCACCATTCAGTATCCGCCCTGTCAGTTATCAAACCGGTAAAAAATAGTTATAAGGAAATCGTCCAAAGAAGAAAGTCATGCCGCATTAGGTGGAGGGGTCATCATAGACCTAGCGACAGCGCGGGCAGCGCTTCCGCCTTGGCACAAAGGGGAAGGGGGTGCCACAGTCGGAGACACCCAAGGGTCGAGGTAGCTGCACGTCGCAATGCCAACCATTTCTCCTGCATTGTCAGAGGGATTCTGCCATCCGTTCCCAGCCTTGGCCGTCGCCACGGACTTGCCAGAGCTGACAGTGAAAGTAGGTGGCGGCAACGTGGCGACAGTGCCAGTAGGCGTGTACGAAGGGAGTAAAGTCACCGCCCCAGCGTTGCTGATGGTGGCAGGTGGCCAGGCGTACTCCTGACTAACGGAGGCGGGAATTTGACCGGCACCCGCGCCACCTGTCTGCCATGCCTTGAGCGGCGGACTCCATACGCCTTGATCTGCGCATATCCCCGAAGCCGTACGAGGATCAAGGGGCATCCAGCCATTCTGTAACCCGAGGGAGTAAGACCACTGCGGCGATTCGACGACGCCGCTGGCCGAAGAAGGGCCAATTTTCCAAGTCCAGAAAAACCAGTTCTGTCGTCCATGGTCTGACGGAGCGCTCCAGCACAAGGCGAGATCACGTACCTGAAGAGCATCCATACTCGCTAGCGCAAAGTTCTTGACGGCCGTCTTCATCGTAGAGTCCCAATTCTGGTAGTCGGTCCAAGGGGTGCAACTACCTACTGTAGGCCAGTTGCCGGTGTAAGTCCCCTCGTAGCGTGTGCCGAGGCCGACGCCATTCACCCAGAGCCCGCAATCCGTGACAGCATTGCTGAACTCGCCTGCAGTCGTGAGACCGAAAGCACCCATCGACGTGTTGAAAACCGAGCCCCAAGTTTTGCAAGGAGTCTGTGCATATGTTGACATGGCAGCATTAGATTGACCACCAAAGCAGATGTAGGGATGCTCGTCGAGAGAGATACGGTCAGCATTAGGCATGAAACCGGCCCATTGCGAAAGCGCAAAGAAGCCGTCGTGGAAGGATATATAGGGCCCGTTTCCTTCCCCTGTGCCTGATGCCGTTCGGACATTCTGGTATGCCTGAAGATAGCTAAACGAACGTAAGGTGTGAGAACACTCCGACATTCGGAGGAATGGCAACACGGACTATCTGGACAGTGCATCCTGACCCACGGTGGGCCCCTCAGGTTCGTTGGTGATCCCGAACATGACCACGACGTCGCGATACTCGGGCTGGGAGATGAATTCTGCGATTATTCGGATATAGTCCAAGGAGCGCTGAGCGTTTGCAAAACCCATTGGTCCGTTCAGCATGCCGATAGAGCCGAGTTTCCCAGAGTGGTTCCAACCATTCTGGCTTCCAGGGAGGGAGTGCAAGTCGAGATTGATGCGAATCCCGTATTTGCGAGCCCATTGGATCGCCTTGAGAAAATACCTGTAAAATGTCAGCCTGAGAAACGCACCGCGCCTCTCTGGGACACTCACTTCCAAGAAGTTTTGGCGAGGAAAGGTTCGCCCGAACGGGTCTCGATGGCCCAGTATGGCAGAGGAATTCTTACAAAGTTGAGGCCAGCACCTGCGATCTGTGCGAAATCCTGCTCGGTCTATGGAGGCATGAGAAACGGCGAACCACGGACGGCGAGAGACGACGGCTTACGATGAACGTCTGATAGTGGGTTTCCAGCTGACTGAGACCACCGCTGGCAGTATCGGCTACCATGGCTTCGCTCAAGGTCCATTCATCGACGGCGGTCGGGGTGGCGTTTTGATACTTTTGATAGAGAGCGGGCACACTGTTTCAGTGAGACTGATAATTAGGCGGTGATGAAGGAAGATGGACGGGAAACTTGCATGAACTGCGGTCCGGAGGTGAGCTGAAACCACGCCAGAGACACATGTCGGAGGACTCACAGGTTCAGTCACGAGCCAACCCCCAAGATTCACGCTGTTGGGACGGGCGAGAATTGTCAGAGCGAGGAGAGGAAAACGCTCCGAGGAGACAAACCCGAAAATTCTATCGGTGCCAAAATTAAACGACTGGTTGAGAGGGGGCGTCCAGGAATTGGGTTGTGCATTATTGTTAAATGGGTCATTCGGATCCCAATACCAAGTGCCGCCGAACGTATTGATGTAAGTGAACGTTGTTCCGTTTTCGGTCGTGACAGTGCTACCATTTCCACCAGTGACTACAGCTACGTTACTAGGGCCGCTGCCAGATCCACCCGAGGACGAGTTCGGTGCGCTCGCTGTCGCATTCTTGGTTCCCTTTGGCTTGATGACGGTGAAGTACACCGGCAGGAAGACGGCAAGGACGACGACGATGCCTGCAGCGACGGCTCCGAGGACGAGGAGAGTACGCCTCGACTTGGAGCGGGGAGACGAATAGACGGAGCGTTTCTCCTCGAGGTAACGGGGAGCCTCGGCGAGATCTGGGGTGCTCCCGCGTGGGTCGTCCCGGTACGCGGCGGAATCTCGGACGGTGTCTGGCTGGAGGGCATAGACGGAAGAGTTTGGGGCGGAGGGCGCGGTCTGGAAGGTGTTTTGAGAGAGGAAGGAATCGCGGTACTCCTCGATGCCCTCGAGACGGGCGGCGGGGAGAAAGCGAGGGGAGGACATGCTCTCCGGGAAGTCAGTGAGCTCGACCGGGGGGGAGGGGAGATCCTGGGGGGGGAGGGGATCGTAAGGAATGTGGGGGGAGTGTGTCCCCTGCATGGTTCGAATCTAAAGGGCGGGCGACCGAGAAGCCCGTTTTCGGCACCGGCTAACCATCGTTCGGAGTGACATGCCCGTGACGTGAATTTCATAGCAGCTTCGTCACGTGACACACACAGTGATGCGAGGACGCGATCGTCGCCCGACCGACAGCATGACTCGCCACAGGAAACCGTCCAAACCAAAGCCGCACAGACCCGCCCAGCCGTCCCTCAGACAGCTCCACTTTGCCCTCGACGCGTCCGTTCTCAAGACATGTTCCCTCTGCGGTCTTTCCTACACCACCGGTGCCCCAGACGACGAGGCCCTCCACCGCACCCACTGCGCTAGAGTTCAGAAAGGCATGGAATGGCGAAAGGAAGACGAGCGCGAGGCCCTCAAAGCCACCGTCGTGGAGGTCGCCGCCGGGGTCAAGCTCAGAAATGGCACAAAGGGAAGAATCATCTGCTTCCCTGCCACTGTTTCGGGCAAAATTGGATCAAAGGTCCGCCGTGCGTGTCCGCATATCCCCCTTCTCGCTCACCCCGACCACCAGCTCGCCCATCTGCTCGAAACCATCAATCTCGCCCTTGCGTCACCACCGCTCACGGAATCCATCCTCAAGTCTTCTAAAGCCTACCTCTTCCTTCTTCCTACCCCCTCCAATCCCCATCGGGAAAAAATCGTCGGCTGCGTTATCGCTCAGCGCATCTCCACCGCCATGGCCATCGTCACCCCCGAACGCGCGTCCCTCTTTCCCTCACAAACACAGTCCCTCGTCGCCGTTGACCCCAGTTCTGGACTGTTTTGCTACCCCAGCCCATTGCCCACTCCCCTCGGAATTACACGCCTTTTCGTCCCTTCTGCCCACAGGCGCCAGGGCATCGCAACCCACTTACTATCTTCTGCTGCCGCTACCTTTATACACGCTTGTCCCCTCGACCCAATCAAAGGCCAAGTCGCCTTCACACAACCCACTCAAGGCGGCTGTGCCGTGATGGAAAAGTGGGGCAAAGGTTTCGTTCGCATTTACGAAGAATAACTTCCGGCTTAAAGCTTGGCCGATCAACCAATCCGATGACGATTTACGCGCACCGGTGCTTGTTCCTATTACTAATCTTCACCCTCACATGTATCACTTAGGTATACCTCGAAACTTCGTATCTGAATCCTATGAGACCTCTCCATTGCATCAGTGCTTGCGTGTCTAGTCTACATACAATGGGATACCCACAACCGATCGTCTATCGTACTTGGTCCGACGCCCCACGACTCGCACTAGATCAAGATCATGACACCAATCCTACGACAACCGGACTTGACACCGCGCATCGGCATTTACACTCCGACTTTTGCTAGTTTGCTCGGAGGTGGCACAAATGTCTGTTCGCCAACCCGTCAGCCGAAAACCCACAGCCCGGTTACACGGTACTTGCCCTCGCTTTGATCCCACCAGCGTTGGGCAACCGCGTAGCCCCGTTGCTCAGCCATGCATCCACCTCGGCAGCCGCCCCACGGCCCTCGCTAAAAACAGTCGTAAGCGTCCGAAATCTATGACCACTCGAAGCCACTCACTTGATACCCCAAACAATGAGGGACTGTCCACGGCGGCAGTCTCCAGCGGCGAAGACGCCCTCCACGTTCGTCGAATACTTCTGCGAGGCCGTCAACTCAACCCACATCCACGACAATCACACGTACTTTACTGGTAGTTTGGATGTTCGACCGCCCGTCTTGTTTCACTCCAAGCGCGTTGATGATTTCCGTCTGAGGTCCGAGGAAGCCGAGAGCGAGGAAGACGAGCTGAGCCGAGAAGAATTTCACAGAGCCAGGAACCTCTTCCATCTTCCACCGACCTCCTGAATCCTTAGTCCATTCAACGCGGACTGAGGTGGTCATGGGTCAGATGGACGACAAGTACAAGTCTGAACCATACATACCAGTATTCAATCCTTTCAGCTGCCCACTTCCATCCAGGACAAACTCTTTGGTCGAAATGCAGTATTCACGCGGATCTGGAAACAACTAAGCTGCGACTACGCGCTATTACGCCAATAGCTCACCATTGCCAAAGTGAGCTGCAACTTCGGTGTGCCCGTAATCGGTCCTGAAGATCCTGCATCCCACGTGTGCGATGAACGTCACGCATATCCAAAAGGCCGACACAACTTACCGGGGCCATTGTGGCCATGGATTGTCACGTCCTCGCGAACCAGGCGGCTGGGGCAATAATTCGAAATTGGTCACAGACTTGGCACCGTGGCGCATGGCTGTACCAATGCAATCGTTGCCAGTGTCACCACCGCCAATGACAATGACGTCTTTTCCTCTGGCGTCGATGTAAGCGCCATCTTTCAACTCAGAGTCCAAGAGAGATTTTGTATTCAGCTACAAGCAAGAATTCAGCGAGTGATCGGCCGAAAGGGTTTAGCGCACCTGGAGGTATTCCATAGCGAAATGGATACCGTCCACATTCCGATTGGAAATCTTCAAGTCTCGCGGCCAGGTCGCCCCTGTGCAGATAACTACGGCATCGTTCTCTTCGCGCAAGGCAACCGCATCGACATTTACGCCAACATGAGCATTTGGTACAAAGGTCTTGAATGACATCAGTGACAGACGGTGAGTCAAAGCAGGGTGTACTTACGACACCCTCGGCGGCCATGAGGTCTAGCCGCCGCTGAACGATCGCCTTGTCAAGCTTCATGCTAAAAGTAGCTGAGCAACGGGAGAGAGTGCAGGTGAAGCTGCTTACTTGGGGATGCCATACATCAGAAGCCCTCCCATGCGGTCATTGCGGTCATACACAGTAACGGAATGACCAGCCTTGTTCAGTTGATCGGCGCATGCAAGCCCTGCAGGCCCAGATCCAATGATGGCAATCTTCTTACCTGTGCGGAACGATGGCTGGTTTGGAGCCATCCACCCCATTTCGAAAGCCTGGATCGCAAACTGAGCGCACAACTGATTACATTCGAGGCGATCTCACCTTATCAATAATGGCGCACTCAATGCTCTTTATTCCAACAGGTTGCTCGTTGATTCCAAGAACACACGAACCCTCACATGGAGCGGGGCAGACGCGGCCCGTGAACTCAGGGAAGTTGTTCGTCATCAAAAGCCGGTTCAGTGCATCTTTCCATTGGCCCTTGAAGACCAAGTCATTCCACTTTGGAATGATGTTAGAAATCGGACATCCAGTGTCTGACTGACAGAATGGAATGCCGCAGTCCATGCATCGAGCGGATTGATACTTGAGCTCGCTTTCCGTAAGACGGGTGGATATCTCTTTCCAATCTTTGACTCGCTTTCTGGGCGGCCTGTACGCCTCGTTGAGCCGCTGATATTTCATGAATCCACGAACTTTATCCAATTTGTGAAGTCGTTGCTTGGTAGCGGATTCGTCAACAAGGGAATCCTCCATGTCGCCAACTGCGGGTTCGTGCCGTTTGGTGGGGATAGTGGCATTCGAAGTAGGCTCCTTGGGGAGTAGGATATCTTCGAGCCCCTCCGATGCGAGGTCGACTTGGCTAGCTGTACGGGAAGGGACGAGATCAATCACGTTGAGTCGCATTTTTTCTTCCTTCTCTTTCAGAGCTTGTTCTTCCAGGACGCGTTTGTAATCAAGAGGCATGACGCGGACGAATAAGGGAAGGAGATGATGGAAATCGTTGAGGACGCGGTTGGCAACTTCCGAGCCGGTATAGTGACGATGGTCTTCGATAAGGCTCCGAAGAGTAGCGATCTCTTTTGGATCGTTAACTTTGCCAAGTTCCACCATCTCCATGTTAACTTTTGAGGCGAACGTGTGAGCCATGTCGAGGACGTAGGCTATTCCGCCACTCATTCCCGCAGCGAAGTTACGGCCAGTAATACCGAGAACCACGACCCGCCCGCCAGTCATATATTCGCAACCGTGGTCGCCGGTACCCTCGACAACGGCATTCGCACCAGAGTTTCGGACAGCGAAGCGCTCGGCAGCGATACCTCGGATGAATGCTTCACCGGATGTTGCGCCGTATAAGCAAACATTGCCTATGATGACGTTTTCCTCTGCCTTGAATGTCGACTGCTTTGGAGGGTACACGACGAGACGTCCCCCAGAGAGGCCTTTGCCAACGTAATCGTTAGCGTCGCCTTCCAGCTCGATCGTAATCCCAGGAGCGAGGAATGCGCCACAGGACTGACCAGCAGACCCGCGCATGCGAATATGGATGGTATCCTTAGGCAAACCGTCTTCGCCGTACTGTTTCGAGACACGATGAGACAGCGAGGTGCCCAGTGCACGGTCAGTGTTCGTCACTCCGCAGTCGATGTGAACAGGGAGACCCTTGGTAAGCGCCGGCTCCGACTCGTCAATAAACTTGTTGTCGAGACGGATGTAAAGTTTGTGGTCCTGCTGACGCACACGATACGTCGCTGCACCGGGCCGCATTTGCCAAGCGGGCTTGAGCACCGCTGACAGATCAAGGTGAGCTGATTTAGCTGTGCGACGTTTTTCGTCAACCTTCAGCATGTCAGCACGCCCGACCATCTCGTTGATAGTGCGGAACCCAAGCTTGGCCATGATCGCACGAAGGTCCTCGGCTAGGTAGTAGAAGAAGTTAATAACCTGCTCAGGCTGGCCGGCAAATTTTGTCCGAAGCTGAGGGTCTTGCGTGGCAATACCGACAGGACAAGTATTCACTACGAGAAAAATTGTTGTGGGTCGATGATGCAGAATCCAGAAAAAAAGAGGTCTTACGATGACATTTGCGCATCATTATGCAGCCCATTGCAATGAGAGGTGTCGTAGCAAAGCCCCATTCCTCCGCGCCAAGTAAACAAGCAATTGCTACATCGCGGCCAGTACGGATCTGACCGTCCGTCTGAACAGTTACGCGACCCCTGAGGTCGTTTAAGACGAGTGTCTGGTGTGTTTCTGCCAGACCGAGCTCCCATGGCAAACCAGCATACTTGATACCAGTCCAGCGCGAGGCGCCGGTGCCGCCATCATGACCAGAAATCAAGATGTGGTCTGCTTTAGCTTTGGCGACGCCGCTGGCGACGATGCCCACACCAACTTCCGAGACAAGTTTCACCGAAACACGCGAGCGAGGATTTGAGCACTTCAAGTCGTAAATAAGCTGCTTGAGGTCCTCGATGGAGTATATGTCATGATGGGGAGGGGGTGAAATCAAGCCGACACCGGCCGTCGAGTGACGAGTGCGAGCAATGGAACCCGAAACCTTGTGCCCCGGGAGCTCGCCACCTTCGCCGGGCTTGGCACCTTGCGCCATCTTGATTTGCAGTTCGTCTGCATCGGCCAAGTAGTTGGACGTGACGCCAAAGCGGCCTGAGGCTACCTGCTTGATCGCAGATCGCATCGTATCTCCGTTAGGGAGGACTTGTGACCTTTCAGCATCCTCCCCCCCTTCACCAGTGTTCGACTTGCCGCCGAGTCGGTTCATAGCAACGGCTAGAGTGGAGTGTGCTTCCATCGAAATCGATCCGTAGGACATAGCTCCAGTAACGAAACGTCGGACAATCTCGTTCCAGGGTTCGACTTGCTCGATAGGGATTGGCGTAGTACTCTCGTATCGGAAATCAAGAAGACCGCGCAGATGGATGCTCTTCGCCTGTTCGTTGGCACTGCGAGCATAGGCATCGTACGCGGCTGGGTTCTTCTCCCTGACGGCGTCTTGCAAACTGGCAATACCTGCAGGATCGTTGATGTGTGCCTCGCCGCCATCCCGCCAGTGGTATTCGCCTGATTCGGGCATGCCAGGAGGCAAGACGGTTTCCCTGGATGGCCAGCCACGTTCATGAAGCTCGAAAGCATCAAGGGCTAGCAGGTCAAACGTCGTGCCCTGAACTCGGGACGCAGTCCCAGTGAAACAACGTTCCACCACTTCGCTATGCAGACCGAGGGCTTCAAAGATCTGTGCTCCTTTGTATGACTGGAGAGTGGAGATACCCATTTTCGACATAACCTTGAGAACTCCGTTGTCAATGGAGTTACGATAGTTCGCAATTAGATCGTTGACGGACTTGTCCCCACCCTTGATGCTACAAAAACACGTCAAGTCGCTCCAGAGCACACAATTTGTCCATTGTTGACTCACAGCCCTTCACGTCCAACTTTATGTATGGTTTCGAGCATCAACCAAGGACAAACGGCATCCGCGCCATACCCAACGAGAACGCAAATGTGATGCACTTCGCGAGCCTCAGCCGTCTCGACCATCAGCGCAACCTTGGCACGCTTCTTTTGCAGGACGAGATGCTGATGGACGCCACCACACGCCACCAGCGCGGAGAGGGGCACACGAGAAGGCCCAGTGGCGCGATCAGACAGAATGATGACTTTAATACCGTCTTCAATGGCCTGTGCTGCCTCACTGCAGACACGCTGCAAAGCGAACTGATACCCGGGAATGCCTTCCTCCTTCTGGAAAGTGATGTCAATTGTGATAGAAGGCCAAGTAACGTAGGCGGCCTTCAGGTTTTTCATCGCATTCATCTCCTCAAGAGATATTAGCGGGGAAGGAAGGAGGATGCGGTGACACTGGTCTGGCTTCATTTCCAGAAGATTGCCCTCGGGCCCGACGTATGCTTCAAGTGACATGACGATACTCTCTCGTAGAGGATCTATGGGTGGATTGGTGACCTGAGCGAACAGCTGACGGAAATAGTCATAAATGATGCGAGGTTGCGTGGCCATTGCAGCTATCGGTGCGTCATTTCCCATAGATCCCAAGGCTTCTTTGCCGGTTTCGACCATTGGAAGCATGAGAAGGTTAAGTTGTTCAACCGTATAACCGAATGCGAGGAGTTTGGGATCGCTGCTGAGGGGTGCATCGTCGATGGTAGGATCAATCGAAACATTGCCGCGAATTACGCGCTTGATGATGTTTGAAACACGTAGAACGTGAGTTTCGACCCATGACGCGAAGTTTTGCTTCGAAGCGGTGTTTCGCTTGAGCTCCTTGTCATCTACAATCCTCCCTTCGAGTGTGTCAACGAGAAGCATGCGACCGGGTTTTAGACGACCTTTCTGCACGACGTTCTCCGGAGAAATAAAGATCGCGCCCACTTCAGAGGCACACACCATGATGTCCTCGTTGCTGACGACAAAGCGACACGGCCGCAAACCATTACGATCAAGATTGGCACCGCAATAGCGGCCATCGCTAAAGGTAAAAAGCGCAGGACCATCCCAAGGTTCTTGGAGACAAGCGGCCCAGTTATAGAAGGCTCGTTTTTCGGGTTCCATGTGTTCGTTGCCTTGCCACGCTTCAGGGATGAGCATCATGACGGCTTCTGGCAACGTGACGACTCCATTCACGACGAGTAGTTCAAGTACGTTATCGAAGGCAGCGGAGTCAGATCCCCCAGTTTCGATGATGGGATAGAGAAGGTCAAGTTGATCGCCAAAGCTCGTTGAAGAAAGCACGCCTTCGCGAGCCCTCATCCAATTTTTGTTACCGCGAACGGTGTTAATTTCGCCTACGGTGACGTATCAGATCTTACCCGATACTCTCAGGTGCGTTAATACTAACCGTTATGAGCGGCCCACCTCATTGGCTGGGCGCGGTCCCAGGAAGGGAAGGTATTTGTGGAAAAACGTGAATGCACTAGAGTGAAGTGGGAGCAATACAAAACGTGGTTGAGATCATGATAGTAGTTGTATACTTGGGGAGGTGAAAGCTGTCCCTTGTACACGATATTTTTCGAGGATAGTGAACAGACATAGAAGCCCTTCGCAAGCGTGCTTTATATACAGGGAAAGTAAAGGGGCATTGAGCGAAATTCATTATTGTGAACGAATGAAAGAGGACAAACATAGTATGTGTCGCGTGCTTACGCAATACGTAAAGCTGGCGCTCGAACAGCTTGGCGTCGAAAGGACCATTCTGACATGTAGTGCCGTCACCATAGTGATCGCGAAGCACGACGAAAGGCTGGTAAATCGCTGGCTCCTTGCTACTGGCCGCAGGACCTAGAATGGTGCCGTCTGTCGGAACTTCGCGCCAGCCGAGTACACGAAGACCGAGTCCACTAGCAGTGTTGGCGAAGATCGCTTGGAAGGTTTGAAGTTGGATGGGATCGTTGGCCTTGAAGAAAACATTTCCAACAGCATATTCTCCAGATTCGGGTAGAACGCAGCCGATTTCTATTTCGGCCTCGCGTTTGAAGAAGAGGTGAGGGATAGCGGTCATGACACCGGCACCGTCTCCATCGCGGCTGTCGGCGCCGGTGGCACCACGATGGGTCATGGCACAAAGTAATTGGCGAGCATCAGAGACGATTTTGTGACTCTGCTCCCCTTTGATATGACAGATGAAGCCTACCCCACAAGCGTCTTTCTCGTAGTCAGCAAGATAAAGACCTTGATCTGCGGGAAGTGATTGATCTAAAGAATCGGGATTGCGCTCGACAGCATAAAAGCCGTTGTTTGTCAAAGAAGATGCCTCCGAAACCACAGGGAGTGGATGTGAGATGTAGGCCATAGAGAAAAAAGGGAGGCGAAGAGGAAAGAGCTGCCAAACAGAGGGTTGATATGCGGCATTAGAAATGGTGCCGGCCGACGAGCCCCTGGCGGGCCTCCGTGACATCCCGCCGGACGGACCTCCGCAGCCAATCATTTATCGTGTATCTCGTGACTGGCCATGTGCATCGGCCGATTCTGTCCTGTTCCTGACATCAACCACTCGTCTAACCAGACTTGTAAGTTTCCGAATGCCACATTGTGGCCAACACAACAACGTTCGAGCGGAAATTATGGGAAACAACGCTGTCATCAACGGCAGCACCCTGTAAGCCGGAGAGCTGCTAAAAGAAAAAGACGGAGTATTCTGCGGGTTGGTGCGAACGGCGCTGCGTCCGTCCAACGGAAATTACCAGGTATCGCAAGGGGCAGCACGAGATTTTCCCATACTATTGGTGCACAGGGCTCCGGGGTTCCGTATGCAGTGAGAAGAGTCACTGAGTGGACCCTAAGTATGTACCTCGCAGTGGAAGCGAGGCGCCCCGCGACAGCGGCACTGCCCCGTGCTCAGTGTCCGTGGAACAGGGACAACTTGGCGTGGCGAAACTTCGTGCCCAAAACGCTGGTGCTAAGCCTGCAGCGCCTTGGCGGAGATCTGACTTGGCCCTCGGAACCGGAAAATAGCTTCATCGCCTCAGTGACCGCTCGCTCGACACGGCATTGCCAACCACGATAGGTCCATAGGTGAGCCAAGAGATTACTTGTCGACAATGGCTGTGACGAAGAGTAGCCCGGGCTCAAGCCTACTTAGGGCATTTCCGAAGACTGAAGTTCTTACGCTCGTTAGAGCGGGACCAAGCATAGACGAAGCCTACTGACCCTGCATCTTGCACTAAGGTGGACTGCTCTACCGATGGGCTATAATGGACGACGTTTCAGATGAGAGAAACATGGATGTGGCTGCAATCACAACACGCACGCACGCACCACACCGCGGAAAGCCGATTAAAACCCAAGAAGTCAATCATGGATTAAAATATGAGTGAGCTCCAAGAAGTCACAGTTGTTTCGTTGTCAGCGCAACACTAGCAGAAAGATCACTTTGATCAATTGCGCGAAAGTCGCTGCGGCGTGGCCACCAACCACATTCATCACTTCAATCTTGTCAGAGTGATTTGGCCCACCGTAGGCCAAACGCCACGGTCGGGTCACGGGAGAAGTCCTTTGGCTCAAAACGAGTAGACTCGGCCTACAGAAGCAGAGCACGCGAGGCAAATTGCCTATAACATGCGAGTTTGTTATGCGGATTTCATCGAGACAATGAACACAATGCATGCTTCCAAACATGGAACAAAGCAGAAATCGGATGACCCCCATATGAAACTTAGTGCCTATAAACTCCGCGCAGCGTTTCTAAGTCAAATTCCCGATGGGCCCCATGGCTATGAATTTTTCAAACCTTGGAAAGCAGTTACCTTACCAGTGACGCTGTTGGCGGTTATAGACCGAGGAGGTGATAAATCAAGAGATACCCAGATTCCTTCTGATGGATCATACGGAATTAGCATTTCCAATTGAGCAGACGTACCCATCTTCGCATTTTGCGGCCTTCATACTCGTCGGACCATTTGCGTTCAACCAAGTCGACAAGCTTCACTTGCGATTGCGTGCTTCTAGCACTTCTCTATTCACATGACTGGTCGGTTTCGTGGAACTGAAGGGTCAGCACAGAAATCAGACTGTTGAAACTGAAGAATCGTCCAGGTATATCGAGTGTCGCACATTGCAATTAACTTTCTTTTCATTCGTATCCAGAAACTCGTTTGTCTGACTCGACAAGGACACGTGTTCATACCCCTCGATAGGAAATCAGCCTGCGCCATCATGAAGTGCGCAGCACACGGCAGCTGAATGAAGTGTCTTGATCTGAAGGCTCATAGAGTATTACAAGACAGCCAACATACCCTTGTGATGACCATTATACTGCCGGACAGTCTCTCCCGAAGCCATTTCCCAGAGTCGAGCGGTATGATCTGAGGACGCTGGCAACCAGCTCGCGCCAAATAAACGAGGGTTAATTTAGATAATAGCTCCCACCTGTCACCAGATACGCTGAATCCGCACTGAACGCGCAATCCCATACCCATCGTTGATGCCCTTGAAGAACTTTCTCTTGCTTCATTTCATAATTTGGAGATATGGACCATATCTTCACGGTAGTGTCAGCAGAACATGTGGCAAGATACCTAATTTCGTCCTCGATGAGTCCTCAATAAACGGAAAGTAAACTCAGACACACTTACCTAACATCAGGGCTAAGAAGAACGCGAGTGATGTACTTTTTGTGCGCACTGAACTTAGTTACGGCCTGATATCTTGGGAGGTCGGATTTCTCTTCGTTAATCTTCCAGACATAGCATTTGCCCTGATCACGACAAGATGAGCGCCAACCGAATACAAGCATGGAAGCCATGCCTTATTATTTCCAGCGACCAGACACGACCCATCAGAAGCCAGAGTAACTGACCTGATGGGCACGTCACCGGCAGGGGTCTCGAGATCATGTAAGAGATCAAAAAAGAGTGGAGATGAAATCGACACACCAATTCGTGTGAACAAAGATTTTCGGATAGATCCCATTGCTTGATGCAACCAGCCTGATCACAAGAGATGAGCTCTCCTTGATTAGGATGGACGCAAACGTCGTTGACTAGGCATCGGGAATTTTAGCATCGTGGGAAAAGAGCATTGATAAGATGAGTCTACCAGGAGCGCCATTGTCGTAGGTGCGATGCACTTGCGTGCTCCTGAGGATAGATGCAGAAAGAGATTAATAGACATCGAATCGGGCGGTTACCTGAGATCCCATATCCTGATAGTACCATCTTCACTACCAGTAACTAGCCATTTCCCTTCACTGTGGAAGGAAACAGCGGTGACATTCATGGTGTGCGCATCAAGACAAGTCAGCTATCGATTTGCACACTTCAATGAGTGGGCGACAGAGGTGGGGGAGACCAACCGGGGTGGAGGAAGTACTAGCGATTTCGTAAATGTACACTTTCTTGTGGATCGCCGCAGCCAGCAGACGTTTGCTGCGACCCGGATGATGAACAGTGGGCCCCTCAGAAGAAAGAACATGCATTACTCTGGAGATATAGCAAGACGGTTTACTTGCTAACGACGAGCCATGACCTGATCTGCAAAACGTGACTGAAGAGACAGTGCTCACACCGGATTCCCCCGACCTTGCGATGGTGCGGGAGCAAATTCCACTCCAAGCTTCCCAGAACCTGATTTCATGGTCGTACGACCCCGTCACTAGAATGACCGACATTCTGCGTCACAGCTTGTCGTCGACGGTAAATGAGGGTTCTCGAGAAAACGTTGCAACGTTGAGTTGTTGCCTGATGCGATTTTCTGAGCTCCGCTTTTCCCATTCCTTTCATTTGCGACCGTCGCATTTTCCTTCAGAAGTTGCATACATACATAAATAAGTATGAAAATCGATCCTCACATCCGAGATCCACCAGCAACCTCTGTCAGAGGTCCGTTCATTTAGTAACAGAGCTCCGCCCATATGAAATCTTGCTGGGGCTAGCCCGAGGATCAGGTCCGGCTGGATGGAAACGCGTGTGCGACTACATGCCGACCACGCGTCAAGGCTAGGATCATTTGCTTCATCATCGCGGGGTGGGCTCGTGAGTTCTTTTGTTCGAGCCCTTTGAGACCTCAAGCAGTATTACGTCCCTTCTATGATGCCGGAGTCCGCCTTGACCGTCTTCACGATTTCATAACTCACTGCAAAGACACCTGTATTTGATTTACTAGGAATCTCAAACGCGTATTCAGTCACGCGACAAGCCGTCGTCCGCGAATTAATTGAGCTCGGCTATTGCAATTGCTCTCTTGCTAAGTAATGTGTCGTTACAGCTGTTCTTCACAGACTCAACAAGCGACATTCTTAGAATTCCACGCCAAACAGCAGTTTGGCCCTTCCAGGTGCGAGAACAAATTAGGCACGCCCCGTTCTGTAGGTCCTATCACCGACTGCAACCCACTCGGACTTCAAGTGATCTCGATTTTGTGGACAGATCTCACTGGCCGTCCATTCCAGAGGTTATAAGAAGACTGCAAGCCACCGGCCAATGGCACCCACCGACCTTCATAACCCGCCGTTCCCCACCTACTATTTT
Source organism: Strobilomyces dryophilus (assembly GCA_038089955.1). NCBI lineage: Eukaryota > Fungi > Basidiomycota > Agaricomycetes > Boletales > Boletaceae > Strobilomyces > Strobilomyces dryophilus. Next base: position 35,236 of record JBBPLT010000189.1, read on the forward strand.
GGCTATGAACGCCTACCCTGTAAGTTGCCGCTCTACTCCATGACGGTCCTTCAGGATGTTGTTGACTCGGACCTTAGAACGGCACACGAGTTTTCTTCTGGACTTCCGCCGGTGAAATCAAATACGGTACTGTACAATCCACAAGTCGCCTTGCCGACGTAAACGCTCTGCTTCAACGTACCCTCCGCTATCTAACAATCTGCAGGGGACGCAAGTCGTCGTCGTAACGCTAGATGGAGACGAAGGTCATCGCAGTCTGCCGTAAGCAGCTTGACCATTGCGTACTGCAACATACATGCTGACGTCGCTAACCAACAGTGTTTCAAGTGTCTCAAAAGTAAACTAAGCCAAGTCATTATTTGGGCGCACATTCCATCTGCATTGTAGATCTATCTCATTAGACTCGTTAGCCATGTTGCATGGACTTCACATCCCCCACACTGTATCAATCTGCTTCCCATCGCTCATATAACTTAGTTATTTATTCGCTTGTAGCCGCGGACTGACCTTAATACCCATCATATCGTGTTTCGTCCTCAGTTCAAACTTGGCTTGGCTCCGGGATACCGTATCAAATTTGAATAGATATGTAATTTTATTCTTGCGTGTCTTCAAACCGCATGCCGCATGTTAGAGCCGCAAGGATATAGGTAGATCTCTCCCCCAACGGCCGACAAGGCGAAATTGGGGCGAGGACTGAAGCGAAAATTTGACGTCGAGTTCTAGGCCTTCATGCATGCGTGATCGGGGTTGGGATTTTGCCGCACCCGGCATCACACTGTCAAAGGGAACTTCAAGTTGTCTAATGCGGCGGCTACTGCGCCTATTGCCCTTGTTCGCGAGGGTTCAAGAAGTACCTTGCATGCTACAAGTCAGTGCAGTTCCAAGGTTCACATAATGTCCACACTCGTGTGTGAATGCTCTGACAAACATCACGAAAGTCACTTAGAAGTAGTGCTCTACTAAACGTCACTTCACGCATCGAATGATGCAATCCAGTAAACCTTGGTTTTCACAAATGCGAGCCCGAGCCTCTCGGGCTAGTGATATGGTTGTTGCTCTGCTATCGTCGAGAATGTTAGTAGTAGGGATCGCCGACCACGCGGTACCAGAAACTTCCCCCGGGTTGAGATGTGGCGGGGGTGCATTCGCGAAGTTCGGTTTCATCGAACACTGTAATGTAATTGCTCAGGAGACGATGGCTTGTTTTCACGTGTGGTTACCTTCCCCACTCTATGCACCGTCTACCTTGCAATCCTAAGGCTAGAACTAAGAAAAGGCAAACAACAATGGATCATACACGTACCCTTATCATTATGCTGATACGTTGCCCGTGTCTAGTTTTCTCTCTTCCAGTCGAGGGCAGGATTGCGTGCCTCCAATGGTAGCGAATCTCGTCCCTGTGGCATATGCTCAGCACACGAATTCCGTTGATGCAAGTCTGTTACCTTTGTAAATAGACACTACCCGATGGAAGTAGGATGTCAAAGCTGTCTGACTCTCCGGAACTCGGAGATTCCATCCTTAATGTCCTCGTAGATCCAAGGCTCACGCCCAAAATCCATTTACCACTCGCAGAAGTGTTGTCGATGTGAGGAAGGATTTCTCCAGCCGACGACAAGTGCAACAAGTGAGTCTGCGTGTTTTTCGAAGGGCAGAGAGCTCCCAGGCGATCCAATACTGGAGCTAGCCCGCAAATTTCGGATAGCGGCCATGAAGTGAGGTGCATCTCGCGGTAATTCCGAATAACATTATCATAGTGGCCCTGATGCAAGGAACGGACGCTATACATGAAGTGGCGAGATGAAGCAACGTACTCACCTCATGGAATGTGTAGTAGCGGTCTGGCAAGAATACATTTTCCAAAGGGCCGTCCGAGACTGGATGCCTAGCGCGATAATCTGCCTGCTGCCTGCGGACACGCATGCTTTCTGTCGCGTCGAGTTGCTTCAAAGCTGCAGCGAGAAGCAATCGTTGCTCGCTGAGGGCGAAGAACTTTGGGAAGAATGTGAAACCATTTTGCAATGGATTACTGGAGGATCTAGCGGGTGTCGGTCCTCTGGCAATACTTGCCAGTGAGTGAACAAATGGCCTCATGCGTTACTAAGCGCTCAGCCAAAACATTTTCGTAAGTCCCGGCCAACTTCAAATTCCCATGATCACCTCCGATTGCATGCACTTCCGCTGCGACAACAGCAAGGTATTACATACTACTTAGTAGCACGGGAACTATACCACGATCTAGGGAATTCCTTGACGGAAAGCCAATTAGCTGCCGCTCTACGATACGCTCCATGCTCCATTCTGAAGTCACCGTTCCGACGACCTCCGCTGGTAGCCAAGATCACCATAGTAGCTCAGTCTATGCTGCACTGGCTCGTACGACCGCCCGGGCTATCACTTTGTATTTCTCGCGTCCAATAAGGTTATTTAGGCCATCCAAAGGTAAGCTGAACATCATGCTAAGGATTCATTCTCCTGACCATCTGAAACCCAGTGAGCGGTTGGCACGCACTCCGAGGAGATGCTAAGAGACACGGCGCAACTCTCAGCCCTCAGTACCTATGCTCGCTCATCAAGAACCAAGGTGTGGTGCACGCTGCTCTGGGGTTCGTCGAAATCAAGCTTATAATATGTTTTTAGTTCATGTTAATACCGAAGCACTTCGTACCACCAATGGTGGTCAACGCGGCGCTAGGTACGGTGCTTTGGACCACATACACGGAATGTTCTAGCTACCTAGAGTCTCGCCTCGGGGCTCCTTCGATGTTCACGGTTGCATTGTCGGGAGCTGTCGCAGGTGGTACGCAAGCCCTAGTCGCCGCACCCGTCGAAAATGTGAGGCTTATCATCGAGGGCGGAACGGGGAAAGGATGGTCTCATGCGTGGAAAGAGGTCTTCCGGGGAACGCAACCGACACGCGTCACAAGCAAATCTGATCAAATCAGAGATATCAGACAAGTTCGGCTTTGGATGAAGGACGTTGGTGAAATGGCTGGACGTGGGTGGGCTGGATGTAGGTGGGGATTCGGGAAAGATATATGTGGTACGTGTACACAAACTCCTGGTCAATGCATCTTATCCGCTCATTTTTCAGGGTTTTCTGCTTTCTTCACAGTGTTTGAGATCACTCGCAAAGCGGCAAATGAAGTCAAACTTGCGGCACACTATAGGCTGCGGTCAGGGAGCCTGGAATTTCATAGCCCCTACCTACTACAATTTACCCATGCTTTTGCACTAGTCTGCGGCGGAATGATGGCAGGTTTGGCATATGAGAATCTTTGCAGGCCATGGGATGTGGCACGTCGAGCCCTCCGGATATCAATCGCGCCCCACCCGAACAACCGACCGTCAGCGTTCTCTGTCTTGAAGCAGAAACTTGAGGAAGATGGCGTGTCGTCGTTTTTCCGCGAACACTCAGCAGGTTACACCCGACATCCCGAAACCTCATCCAATGCTCAATGGCGGATCTCTTCCGCTTTTCGGACACTTGCTCGCGTTGGTCCGTGGGGCGTGGCCTTTCTAGTATGGGAGTCATTTGGTCCAGGGCAGGATTAAAGGGTGGATTTGGAGACAAAATTTCCGAAATTTGGAGTAGAAATCGTGTTGATCGCTACATCCATTTCAGTGGTGGTCCAAGTTAGTTCCGGGTAATGATCCCTGTCAATTACACGTTTGTAGGGGAGCTATCGGGTTTGCAACGCGAATGCTCCACGGCCGCTACAAGAACCTGCTTCGACACCACGCAGTGATCCCCGTACACATGCTGCTGCGTGGTTTCTGGTGTGACAATCACGCACTATCCGCTCATTACGTCTCCGTCTATGAATTGCTACACTGTACAGGCTTATCCTCGTGGCGTCCGCGAAAGATCGAGCCACTCGATGTTCATCATGCACCCCAGCCTTGTTCGATATGATCGCCGCCAGCTGCAGTCCAAACGCAGCTGCGTCAACAACGTGCCACCGACTTTTTGACATCGGAATGATCTGACGCGCGACAAATTCCGCCGCCGACAATCATGGATATAGTTTCAAGTTGGATCCAATTCGTTCATGGTTATGGAAGCCGAAGGAGCCTCAAGTTCCACGGATCACATGCAGGGAGGGTCCTTCTCTGACTTGCCTCGGATTTACTTCATCGGCTGACAAGCTTGGTGGCAGGTGGGTAAAGTTAGATTCCGTAGCTCGGAGCTTCTGAAGTTCAAGCTCCAAGGACCCTGCCCAAATCCTGGGTCATTGAAGATACTAGTATGTGGTGCATCATAATGGTGTATCATAACTATTAAACTCAGTTATATGGACGACGATGGTTGCTTACTATTTGCGTGGCAGAAACGATCATGTCATGGGGAGTAGCAGATCCACTACTAGTATTCGCTTTGATCCGCATCTCTAGTGAAACCTGAGCCCCTAACTCATCAGTATGTACGGAATTCGAGCAGAGTGATGACATGACGTTTCATGGCATTGGGAGTCACGAACTCTTGACTCACGCTTTCAATGGCTTTACCTACCGCATCTACGAGCTTGCTTCAGAATCGTGGCGCCGAAACGTTTCTGACCCACCCGTGTTCGGCCCTGAGTCTGAGATTCTTCAATTCAATCTCGAATGAGTAAACATCTCTTCCCCCTTGGAACACGAGTCCGTAACGGGACTCCCTGTAGGTTGTTTACCCCATCCGTCGTTGATTTGACACTGGACCGTCTCTCGCGCCGACCTGCGACGAACTCGCTAAATACACGAGTTAGGTCTGGCGACTGATAAACTACCGTTGGCGGCTACCGTACCGTTCCGAGCGCCGAGACCGACTCACAAACGCCCCAGCCCTAGTGGAACTTTGAAGGTGGCCAATTGGCATGACCTGGATGTACAGGTGTAAAACAGGTTCCGGCGAGTACTTAATATCATTACTTACGGGGACACGGTAGTTCGCCAGTCGTCGCTTGGGAAGTTGCACTTCAAGGCCCTTCACAATAATGATGCGGCTGTGGTCTCGGCCCGCAGCTCCAATATAACTCTGGTGATCTTGCAATTTCGCGAACATTCCACTCGTTACGTAATCTAAATATGTTCGCCTCATATCGAGGAAGGACTCGAATTGGAATCAGCGTTCGCAACACTAGATCGTCTCTTTATCCTCTGACAACTTCACCGACATGCCGCGCTGTGCACGAAAAGAATGTGGTAGGGATTTTTCACTAGCCGAGAACGCGGATGCAAATTGTCGTTACCACCCTGGTGCACCAGTGAGGTCTGGTGTCAGCTCGTCAGATCACTCATTCTAAGCTGTCACGTTATTAGGTCTTCCACGAGGGTCTGAAGTCGTGGTCATGCTGTTCCAGTGTTAACAAGCCTGTGCTCGACTTCGATGAATTCATGGCTATACCCGTATGCATATCTTATTGCTCGGCGGAGCCCATACCACCAATAATCATCGATCTTACCGATTAGGGGTGTGAACTTGGCACGCATACGGAGGCAGTACAGCAAGAAACTACTCCTCAGGTGTCGAAGCCTGCAGTCACCACCGGTGAGATCCTTACAGTCACGGAATCGAAAGAAGGAAAAGAAATCTACTCTATGGCACGGTCATTTCAACCGCAGACATGTGTGCGGGATGCTACTTTTGGACCCGCCCTCCCTCCTGCGGAAGAAGAGGATGACTCAAGTGTACCAGTCGCACCTGGCACTGCATGCAGACGTAAAGGCTGCAGCGTGATTTTCGTGAGCGATGCACAAAATCGCATCGGAGATGGCGAGGGTACTGTATGCACATATCATTCTGCACCAGTGCGTTTCGGAAACCTCGCCACGTTTACTAATAAGTTCCTGTCAATTGACCGAATTGATTACTTTGCAGCCCATCTTCCACGAGGGGAGCAAGGTTTGTAGCCCTTCGAGTTACATAGCCCGCGCACCTTTTCTTACACCCGTCTCTCTGTCTTCAGGGTTATCTATGCTGTAAAAGGCGAGTGCTGGAATTCGAAGAATTCCTTAAGATCGAAGGGTGCAAGAAAGGGCGCCATGTCTTTGTTCCGAAGAAGGGTGCCTCGGAGAAGCTGGTACGTAACGCCAGCTGCATTATGTCACCATCATGGCCGCTGAAGACTTGATGATCTGTATACAACAGGCCGAGGAGTTCACCGAGTGCCGTGTAGATCATTATCAGACACCGCGCGAGGTATACGTATCCGTATTTGCCAAGGAGGCCGACAGGGACAGAAGCAAGGTAACGGTAGAAGAAACACTGGTTAGCACAGACGGTTATCAACCTCCTGTTACTTTACTCAGGAGAGCATACGCAGGTTCATTTCGATCTATACCTTCCTGCGCAAAAGCGTTTCAGGCGAACAATTCAACTCTTTGGTCCGGTCGAGCCAGAACGGTCTTCGTACAAGTTCTTTGGGTCCAAGGTAGAGGTGGTTTTGAAAAAGTTGGATACCCGAAGCTGGAGCGTCCTTGAGAAGACGACACGTGATCTCGGAAATCTCAGCCTGACATTCGGGGTTGGGGGTAGAACTGGTACGATTGGTGGTAAAGAAATCGTACTAGACGAGCAGAATAGAAACCGAGCGTCGTGAAGCTAAATCGTCATGGAGACCGCTTGCATAATTGAATGACGAAGTCTGATATATATGTAACCCATGGGCTTCTGAGTATATAACTTACGTGTATAATGCGGGCGACAAAGCAACGATTAAACAGTCACAGCTCGCCTGGCACCTCTATTTTGTGGAACATCTGGATAATGTCACCTTCTTGGAGATTATCGAAATCCTGTAAGTTAATGCCACATTCTGAACCTTTTCTAACCTCGGCCACGTCCTTCTTCAGCTGCTTCAATGCGTCTACAGAACCTTGGAAACGAATTCCAGCTCAATACGCGAGATATTCACTCGTTGATACTCACCTTCATATATAACGCTCTCCTCTCGAAGAACTCTAACTGAGCTTGATCGTTGAACAATTCCGTGGGTGACCCGACAGCCGGCGATTCTTTTGTGCCCTCCTTTAATTTGTATATCGAAGAGTTGGAGCACCGTTGCCTCGCCGGTGACTTTAGTATCGCAAGTGCATGGCAACAGAGATACGACGCGATCCCGGACCTCGTCGATGACACGGTATATGACGTCGCAAGTATGAATTAGGACGTGGTTCTGGGAGGCAGAGGCTCGAACAGCCCGTGACACGCCAACGGAAAATGCGACGATCATTGCTGACGCGGAAATTAGCGAGTGTACACGAAAGATTGGGGAGTAGGCGAACCGTCTGCAGCTTTCGCCATCACGACATCAGAATCAGAGACGTCCCCGACACCAGTGGATACAATCTTGACTCCCGCCAGGTCGTTCCCGATGTCCTTCACTGCACCGACAAGAGCCTCCACGCTTCCACTAACATCCCCTTTGACGACGATCCGAAGATACTGCTTGGCCGCCTGATCAGGGCTATCTTCAGTGGCCATGCTTCGGGTACGATTACCCCTCCTCGCATTGTACGCAATCTCTCTCTCCCTTTCCTCCCTCTCTTTGTTGGCCTGCCTCGCAGCATTGATGGCCTCGACATCGCATAGAGCACACTCTAAGTCCCGCTTCCGTTCCCGATTCGCGCAGGCTCTCTTGATGTCAACTTCGCTACCTGACAAGACCTCTTCGCCCGCCGCGGGAAGCGATTTCCAACCAGTGACGAGTACGGGGGTACCGGGTGTCGCAGAAGACATAGGTTTCAAGGACGTGGAAAGAAGACGGCGTGTAGAGCATGGGGAAGTCCCCGCAAGAAGGGGTCTTCCAGCGGAAAGGGTGCCGCGAGTCACGAGAACGGAGGCGACAGGACTACGAGCATGAGCTGATATACACAATGCTGGAACTTGAGAAGTCCACTCACCCGAAACCTTTGAGCATCTTTGACTCCAAAACATAACCAACAGGTGTGCAATCATGTTCTGCTCGGAGGTCCATCAAGTCGGCCACCAGAGCAATAGTTTCAACGAGCTCCGGCAGTCCGGATCCAGTGAGTCCGGAGACAGTAACACAAGGGACATCCCCGCCAGCCTCTTCCAGAGGAACGCCGGCTGAAATTAACCCAAGTTTTGTTCTCTCCTGTGGGTCGCAGGTTAGGTAGCATGAGTATGTCATAGCGCAATCCGCTAAGGAGACAGTGCAGTACGCGCAAGAGGAAAACTCACAACATCAGCTTCAGGTTTATCGACCTTATTGATGGCAACGATCATCCCAATGTTGCCACTGTCCTTTTCACGATTGACGAGCTCGATGACTTCAAGGGTTTGAGGCATGACGCCATCGTCGGCGGCAACGACCAGGACGACAATGTCGGTGACCGATGTTCCACGCGCACGCATGGCAGAAAAGGCAGCATGACCAGGAGTGTCCAGGAATGTGACCATCTGCTGATCTCCCGATGCCGGCTTGCAGCCACCAGTCATGCTCAATGGAACGCAGAAAGCGCCGATATGCTGCGTAATCCCACCTGCTTCAGAAGCAGCAACGGAAGAAGAACGCAGGTTGTCGAGAAGTGTGGTTTTTCCGTGATCAACATGCCCCATTATGGCTACGATGGGCGGACGGATTGGCAGAAGGTTGGAGCTTTCCGAGGGGGGTCTATTCAAGGAGGATAAAGTAGAAGCTCGGGGCGAAACTAGCAGGGAACATGCTCACGGGGGGTAGAGGTCGAAAGCCGCCTCGTCGTCAATTATTGGATTGCGACCAAACTCTTGTACGAGTAAAGCAACATAGTCCGTGGTCAGAACTATAGCGGTGCTTCAGTCCCTCTGACGATAGGATGGGGTGCAACCAACCATAATCATAAGAAGACTCTGCGCGCATCCCTACTTCGACCATCTTCCGTTGAAGCGTACCTTTGAATAGGATGGTGTCAGTGCATTGAAATCAGGAAAAAAGAGTAGCTATACGCAAGCGAACGTTCAACAGCTTGGCTAGTTGTCCGACAGAAATAGTCGACGATGTATACAGATCCAGTGGCACTTCCTTTGGCTTGGACTGCTTCGTCGTCCTATTACCATCCATGTTTTTCCCGTGGAGTCTGCCTATCTCGTTGCCTCTTTCAGCACCTTTGACGAAGGCATGACCAGAACGAGGGGAGCCGCGTTCCTTGAACTTTAGTCTGTGAGCGCGCGACGGAGGGTTCATTTCGGTTTCAGACAACGCGACGGCCTGTTGGGGATTCATGGCAGTCGAACGGGACGAACGACGTTCGATGAGCTTCACTTTACTCTGCCGTGAGACAAGGCGAGGAGGGTGCCAGGAAACCGCAGGCCCAGGAGTTATATCTGCTTCTGACCGAGAAACCTGCCTCCATTGAACGGGCTGACGTTGAAATCGGTGAATTTTTAGCGTAGTGGTAGCGGCAAACAAACCCGGGCCCGCCCACCTGGATTTTAGGTGCTGTCGCAGCTGATCGCGCGTTCCTTGGGATGCGAAGAACGGCCGAACGCCAGTGCATTGTCAGCACAACGCCAGTAAGGACCAAAAGCTAGCTCAGTAGCTAGACAAGTGTCGAACGATTCCAAGCAGTTGCAATTGAAAGTGGTACTACTTACCGCGTTGGACCGAATGTAGTAATAGTATGTATGTATGTAATGCACCAACCATAATAATAATAATAGTGCAACTTCAAATTTCTGATCAGCCTGCCACAAGATGGCTGCGCTCACCGCGGGCTGTCGTTTGTTTCCACGACACTCGTATTTCTGCACGGCCTTGGCACAACAGCGTCGGCTATATGTCCTTTCTCGCTTTCCGCACCGTACCGCTGGCTTCGGGAGAAACACCCGAGGCAACTTGCTGCGCAAGTCCCAGGCAGACCCTCCTTTAGAGGACCCCATGTGGGCTTCCTCAGACCGTGAAGAGAAACATCCCGCAGATCGCTCGCAACGTTGGAGGCAAAGGATGCACCCCGTCACCGATCCAGAGGAGGGCTTGCACCGTTTGCTACTAAGCAATGACCAACTTGTGGTCACAAGGTAGTGAGAGTTGTGATGTCTGTTTGTTGCTCAGTCTAATTTCTAATCAGACAGCTCGAAATGCTCAATATCTTCATCGGATTCGAACAGTCTAATCGATATGCTATAAGTGTGTCCCGGCTTTGTAGTGCTTAGTTTCGTGTTATTTATTCAAATCCGTTGCGAAGGTAGTCCGGCTGGAGAGTCCCTTGGATATATCGTTGAGGAACCGCGGGGTTTTCTTTCGATGTTCGCAAGACAGGTATTCAGGACGCATAGGCCATTCCGGGCTCTGGTCTTAGACCTTGGAGGTTCACCTATCCTTTGGGTACGTGTCCATGGCCCGCCATTGTGCCGTCTCCGCATAACTCCCCATTATTTCCAGATCCGCCGCCCATTTGCCTGGATAAATTCTCGTATGTTCGTTCAGAGCCCTAGAGATTTCTCTGCCGGCCCCGAAGGACAGCTAGTGCTGGACACTTTCGCAGAGGCGCAGCAAGAGTGGCATCTATGGAGGAGGAGATATAATCTATTCCTACGGTATGTGTGTTCCTAGTCGCCTATCGGCATAGCTTTCTAAGCAAACCACTGATTGGACTCTTCACTTTTTCCTGACACACGTATGATTGGCAATATAATTTCGCGCCTTCTTTGGTGCCATTCGATTCCATCAATCCCTCGTTATTTCCACGATTCCTGCGCTCATCATGGACCCTATTGCGCGCACGCCTGAACGATTCTTTCTCCATTTTACATTTTATCAATGACTTATGTACGTGCTATCACCTGGTTCCCATTCCTCGGGCTTGACTTACGTGTTGTTGGCCAACGGGCGCCCTTGATCCGCTCGTGCTGTCTCTTTGTTCATATCTACGACAAAATACCGCCACGGTTTGTATTTGCGTGCTGATCGCGTCATCTTCCTTCTCAATTCTCTTGTCCACGCGATGCAATTATCTGGTTTTGTGACACGTTTGACAACCATTAATGTCCCGTGGCTTTGTTATCTTAACTGCTAATTCCTTAACCACATGTTCTTGCAACCACATTCCACCGGTCCGCAAGTAATCGTACGTCCTAACCTTCTTGAATTTCCTTGCTTGTCCTCATATTCTCAGGTGGTTTCAATCACTGGATCCGTATTGTCGGATGATCAACCTTAATGCTGTTGGTTGCTTGGTTGCCGAACGCCCTCTCACATCCTTTGCGTGGGTTGGTTTCCGCTTTTGACGAATCGTGTAAACTTTCATTTTGCTCCTCGTGTCTCTTTCACTATCTCTTTCACAAATTCAGGTCTTCTCCTCATCGAGTGCTCACCACGTTCGATTCGGATCTTCAGCCGGAGCTCGCTACGTCCGATGTCCATTTTAGCCAATTTGCACGCGTAGACGAGGGTTTGTGGGCGTGGCATTTCGTCTTGCGGGATGCACAAGGGCAAGGCATGGCCACTGTCGACAGAGCCTTCAAGGGATTCGGCAGAGAGGTAGAGTATCGACTGAGGATTGCTGCGAATAACTGACTACATACTCAGCCACACGATGCCAGATCTTCACGGACACGGGGCAGTACACGGTGTCTTTCCAGGCACCGAATGAACAGGCTTATGGAAGCCACGACAGTGAGTGGATATTACACAAGCAAGGGGCCGCAAGAACTTTGACCGTCAATGAACGCGCGGTAGGTTTGATCCATTGGAGACCAGAATTGTTAACCAATTATGCGAGCAGCTCGTGTTGGCCATGGCAAGTAAGACACGTGGAGTTCCTCGATTTCGCACGTTACTAATTTTGCCCCGAGTCAACATTGATTACGACTACTTCTCAAGGCATTCTGAAGGAGGGTAAGTTTTCTCTCGCTCACATCACATCGCACACTACATGTATACAGGGGATTTGGTTTCTACTGGAGCTCCAGAGAATAAGTCACTTTTGGTAAACACAAGGGTATCACAGCA